>KZ452026.1:782049-836916 GCA_002786265.1 Apostasia shenzhenica
AATATTCTCGGAAGCTATTCTACCAAACACTGGTTTTGACTTTTAGGCTCTGTTTGGCAATGGTCAAAAAAGTATGGCTAAAATTACCCATCACCAAAATCTTAAATTTACTTTAAAAAAACTTAAAAAAATTATTTTATATTTCATCTCACACAAATTCCAACATTAAACAATCACTTTATTTCACATCCAACACAATTCTCAATAAATTAATCAACTTTATTTCACATCATACACAATTTTTAATATAACCAACTTACTTTATTTCACATCATACACATTTTTCAAAAATGGCTAAAAATTCCAACTACATCTTCTTTTTTTTCTTATTACCAAACAGAGCCTTAACTGCATAAAAAGTGTTTTTTTTCGTTAAAAACTTTTCCAAATGCAGCTTTACTCTAATAATTTTATAATTACATTATAATTTAATTCTATAATTATCATAAATAATTTTTAATTATAATTTTTAATTATAATTTTTACTAGGTTACAGATTAGGGTGAATTTGACTGAGTTATACTCGAACTCACCCTATTTCATAATAAGGCGAGTCACAAATAAAATTTTAGTTTTCATACTCATCCCATTAGCAACGAGTCGGGACAATTTAAACAAATACAAGTATAAATTACCAGCTCTAAATCAATTCATTAAAGAAAGAAATAGAAAACAATCGATTTAAACTAAACAGTGGGTGAAAGTAGTTTAAATAATAACACGTTCTTTGATTCTGAGTTTATTTTCGTAGTACTCACTGCTCAGAATATAATCCCTTAGCAATTCTAAACTCAGGATAAATTTCTTAAGAACTTTGACATCTAAAACTTTTCAATAATAATACGAAATTCTGTTTAATTTATCATCTCTTTTATTAATTTTGATCAACTTAGCCACGAATTCTACTTTTTTTTTTGCCGAATAAATAAGAAGCAAATTGTTGCGTTCAATTCGAGGGCCAGTGACACAATTCCTTCTTTCGATGAAAAATTATTGAGCTCGGTCGTGGGCTAATTGCGGCACACCGTGTAAGACGTTGTGGATCACGTTCACGCACCATGTTAGTTCGGTCGGACCGTCCAGTTAGGTCAATCGTTTGAGTGCATGATCCACGGCATCTGACGTGGCGCACCGTTATTGGCCACAGTAATTTTTTTTTTCTCTTCACAGCTCCATTAGAATTCACATATGAGCTTGTATCGTGCCCACTGCCCACTGTCCAGCTGAAAACTGCTGTGCATAAAAAAGTGTAGATTTGCTCTCCGTCCCTCCGGCGACGCTCTCCGTCCGCCTCCCTCCTTCCACAGCTCCTAAAAATAACAGAGGAGATGAACCATCCACTCCCTGAATTCTCTCTTCACCGCACCCTCCTTCCTTCCGCCTCCTACCTCCCCAATTCCTAAAAATAACAGAGAAGATCAAACGTTCACCCGCGGCGAATCCTCTCCCCACCGCAGCCTCTCTCATATTCCCTTTCGTTTTCCATCAAAACTCATCCCCACCGCTCGATCTGCTTCCTCCTCCTCTTCCCACTTCCCCCTTCCCCTCCCCTTTCCCCGGAGAAAGCAGATCCGGCGACCTTCCGTCAAACCCTCCCACGCCATGGCCGCCCATCGTTTCCACCGCCCCCTCCTCTTCCTCCTCCCCCTCCTCGTCCTGGCCGCCCTATCGGCCCCCTCCGACGCCAAGCTTACACTCAACTACTACAACGCCTCCTGCCCCCAGATCCACGACATCATCTCCAATGTCGTCACCACGAAACAGATCAACAACCCCACCACCGCCGCCGGCCTCCTCCGAGTCTTCTTCCACGACTGTTTCGTCTCCGGGTGCGACGCCTCCGTCCTCATCTCCACCAACGCCTTCAACAAAGCCGAGCGTGACGCAGACATCAACCTCTCCCTCCCCGGCGACGCCTTCGATGCCATCATCCGCGCCAAAACAGCCCTCGAGCTCCAGTGCCCCGGCATCGTCTCCTGCTCCGACATCCTCGCCGTCGCCACCCGGGACCTCGTCTCCATGCTCGGCGGCCCCTTCTACTCCGTCCGCCTCGGCCGCAAGGACTCCCTCACCTCCACCGCCACCATCGTCGCCCAAAATCTCGACCGCCCCAACGCCTCCCTGGACCGGATCATCGCCCACTTCGCGTCCAAGGGATTCACCGTCCGCGAGCTCGTCGCCCTCTCCGGCGCCCACACCGTGGGGTTCTCCCACTGCAACGAGTACGCCGACCGGATCTTCAATTTCAACAACGGCGGCCCCCTGGCCTTCGATCCCACCATAAGCCCCAATTACGCGCAGGCCCTGCAGAAGGCCTGCGCCAACTTCATCAAGGATCCAACGATCGCGACCTTCAACGACATCATGACGCCGGGGAAATTCGACAACATGTATTACAAGAATCTGCTGAGAGGGATGGGGCTGCTCGCCTCCGATCAGAAGCTGGCGACGGATCCTCGTACGGCGCCGTTTGTGAAGCTCTACGCCGCCAACCAGAGCGCCTTCTTCACGGATTTCGCGCACGCGATGCAAAAGCTCGGCGTCTACGGCGTCAAGACGGGGAAGAAGGGCGAGGTTCGCCGGCGATGCGACGCCTTCAACACTCTCTCTGCTTGAAATCGAGATGGGGAAAGAGCTGGAAGATGGTAAATCTGTCGTTTAATTTTTTTTTAATTGCATTTTTTCATAATTAACAGTGCTGATGTGAGTTAACTGAGCTGGATGGGTTAAAACTTAAAAAAGAGAGAAGTAGATGGAATGAAGGCTAATTTGTCTTCTTATATTATTATGTATAAGGGTGTTAATATCGAAAATCGAATCGATTTTAGATCGAAAATCAATCGAATATCGATCGAAATGAGCCGATTAATGAGCCAAAAGTTCGGCTCGGTAATAATTTTGAGCCGATTTTGAGCTGGGATAGGCTCGGCTCAATCCAGCTCGAAATCGGCTCGAATTAAAATACATTTTATATTATAAATTGAGCCGATCTCGAGCTGGATCGAGTTGAGCTTATCCGGCTTAAGATCGGCTCAAAAAAAATTGAGATTTGATTCATTTTCGAGCCAAATTTATTTTGAGCCGGGATAGGCTCGGCTCGATCCAGCTCGAAATCGGCTCGATCCAGCTCGAAATCGGCTCGAATTAAAATACATTTTATATTATAATATATATATATATATATATTATAAATTGAGCCGATCTTGAGCTGGATCGAGTTAAAACTTAAAAAAATTGAGATTTAATTCATTTTCGAGCCGGCTCGAAAATAAATTGAAATCGGTTCGAAGTCGATTGGAATTGACTCGAGTCTGCTCGAAGTCGAACCCAATCGATCTCGAGTCGATTTCGAGTTGATCGAATGTGACCAATCCGATTTCAAGACGGTAATGGCTCGGCTCGAAATCGGATCGGTAACAGCCCATTTATGTATATTACGTTGTTTAATTAATTTGAAAATTAAAATTATTATTTTTTGAAGAAATTAAAATTATTTACAAGGGATTAAAGAGCTTATTTGTTTATAAAGTTAAAGTTAATAAAATTAAAATTAAATTTAAATAGAATTTTTTTTATTGAAAATTGTGAATGATGTGAAATAAAATTAGTTATTATGTTTAAATATGTGAGAGATGTGATATAAGATTAGTTATTATGTTGAGATATGCGAGAGATGTGATATAAAATTAGTTATTATGTTGAAATACGTAAGTGATGTGATATAAATTAGTTCTTATTTTAGTAATGTGTGTAGAACGTGAAATAAAATTATTTTTTAATATTAAATTTTATATGTGATGTGATATATTTGGTTAAAATTAATTCAGCTTAATTTTTCAACGACTAAATAAACGTTGCCTTAATGTTAAATTTTATGAAATACCTGAATATAATAATTGGTCAATTACCTTTAATTTTGGCTAAATTAATTTAGATCCCTAACTTTATCATATTTGTTATAGCCCGTTTATTTGTAAAAATTTAATTTAATAAGTTTAAAATTAAATTTATATAGAGATATTTTTTATTAAAAATTGTGAATAATGTGAAATAAAATTAATTATGTATTAAAATATTTGAAAAATGTGATATAACGTTAATTATTATATTAAGATATATGAAAGATGTGATATAAATTAATTATTATTTTAGTGATGTGTAGGATATAAAATAAAGTTAATTTTTAGTATTAAATTTTATATATAATGTGATATGTCTGTTTAAAATTAAATTAGGTTAATTTTTAACGGCCAAACAAACAGAGCCTTAATATGATCTATTAAAATCGTATCACACATTTTTCAAAAAAATTGTAAAATCATTAAAATAATGCAATACTTCTCTAATAAATGATTCGAAATTTTGAATCCAATTAAAATTTCTATATGATAATAGTGCTACATAAATAAGTTACTTTTATTTATGCAGCACTATCGTTATAAGAGCTACAAAATATTTCTTATTTATAAATTGAATTAACACGTTTTATTTAACCCAAAGTCTAATATTTTGGAGAGCTTCTCCTGACCCAGCGGAGAAGAAGCTAGCTTACCTAGAACTAGAGGATGTCAGATTCTAAACAACGCTCGTACAATTTCCGATTGAGGCAGAGAAAATAATAATATTTGGCGCTAATAATGAAAAAAAAAAAACTCCAACATTTTGATGCTTAAAACTTCTTCCACTATATTTTAGTGGGCATGTTTGTAGAGCTTATTGTGCAACTAAACACACTTTTTTTTTCTTTTTATCTCCTCAAATACAGATCTTGATTCAATATTATCAATGAAAATATTCAAGCTAGATTTCATCTCCACATTGCTAAAGTGCATTAAATACGAAAAAACACTAAAAATTTCGAACACGACTATCGCAAAATAAAGAAGAGTCAGACACGAAAGTATTACAAGTAAACCCAGAAAATTCTTCTTCGGAGATCATAATAGCAAACATGTTAGTCATGTGTGAAAACTGCTTCTTTTCGCCGAGTCGAGCAGCTCCAGATTTCTCGCCAGCCAATATAGTTCATTTCGCGAGATTGATATATAGTTCTGCTTCAGAACTACTGAATATTTCTTGTTTTAATTTATTCTAAAATTGATTTTGTCTTAATCTTAATGGTGCATCTTCCTCATTCATTTAGAAAGAAGAAAATCTCAATTTTTAATGCTAGCACTGAGTTTATTGGATGCTAAAATAGCTAGCAATTATTTATTCAATAGTCGAAATCGAACCCTAACACTAACCATTGATAACAAAATCCCTAAACCGAGTTAAATAGAGAAAAAGGAAGGAGTCTTAAAGAGTTCCTCAATTAATCAATTGACATTGAACATGTTGTCACGTGATCAATGGTACAAAAATATTTTCGTGACGAGTTGTGACCAATGGAGGAACAAAAACACCAAAAACAAGTTGAGTACTAAAAGCAGATAGTGAAAACTTTGGAAATCCTACTCGAAAATAATAGACTTTGAAGATGTCGCCTGAAAATAATGAATCTTTAAAGATAACAGATGTAACTTTTCCTTTTAGTTGATGGATCAAAACGGTGAGAAGTTAAGCCTTCCACCCCATACAATAACATCTTATGGATTATTTCATGCAGCTTTTTTAGTCAATTTTATGTACACGTCAAATCTTCATATTAGAAGTTTAGTGTAACCATCATGAAAATAAAAACTTCATTTATAATGTTCAGGCTCAGTAGCTTCTCCAACCCTTTTCTCAATGACAGGTCCATCGTCCACTCAAGTTATGTGCTTGTTTCTTCCTTTGAAAAAAAATAATAATAATCTTTCAAATGGAGAAATTCAAATAACTTTTCATTTTTAAGTATAAACTCAAAATCCGATCCCCAGTCCAAGCTCAAATGACATAATGGCAATGTGCAAAAAGTTTCGATTAAAATTTTTGATCCAACATTAGGTCATATAGGATTGAATATATAAACTGAGAAATCAAAATATTAATATGGGATATAAAGTGAGAAAATCAAAATATGAACATCTCTCTGAGTATAGTACCTAATAAAGATCTTCACAAAATAACTCACACATTTCAACGTAATTAAAATTCAAATCCCAAGGTCAGGTATCGTTTGCCCAAGAACAGACATCAAAACTGCTACAAGCCTACAACTTCCAATACAAAATGTAAGTCATTTGATGATCTCCAACACACACCAAAACACAAAGATGCCCAGAAAGTGCTCACGAGTGGCAGAGCTAATTAAAGTTAGTATTACATCCACTAATAAAACACTTAACAGAAGCTTGAACACAAACCGCATCGGGCTATGGCTGCCCTCCAAACTGTATGTGAAAGTGTCTCAAATCAGGCTCTCTGCATGAGAACCTCCACTCATCATTTCCTCTAATTTGCTTCTAAACTCAGCGGGACCACCATATCCTCTTGAGCAGCTAAGCTCGTCATCTGTCATATCACTGAACATGTTGAGGCCCATTCGACAGGAGCTAGAGATGTGAGGATCATAATTGTTCATATTAAATTCATAAACAAACTTAGCAATCTCCTTGAATCGATTGAATCGCTTCAGCATGTCCTCATGATCCCTCGAAATCATATAAAACTTTTGCCACCTGTGGTATAGATCCCACAGGTTCTCTTCTGACTCTAAGTCTTCACTGGTGATCTCCATGCAGCCTTTCGGCTTCGGGTCACTCTCCTCAGTGCAATCAAACAGTTCTTGATCGTTGATCTCTGTGCCATGAGTCAACTCCTCATCACTCATCTTGGTTGCAACAAGCTCCTAAGTAATACAACATATAATAACAATAATAATAATAGTTTTAAGTTTATAGAAGAAATATCATGGAGTTTGTATCAGTATGAAATATTTCAAGCTAACAATCAATCATGATAAATTTCTTTAACATGATCAACATCATCTATAGCAGCAATCTTATCTCGAACACATGATTGTTTAATGGACTTCTTACCCAACCTAGGGAGATATTTCATACCAAATATTTCAGCATGTGATGCCAATTTCAATGTTGACCTGAACTAAATCCAACTATTAATGCACAAACATAAAACTGAGCAATTAAGAACAGAGATGTAACCAAAAGATTCAATTATAATTTTGAGTTGACATAAAATACAATGACATGTGGCCAAAGTAAAATTAAAAATTAAAAGACCTCAAATAAAGCATATACCCATCAGTAATATATTAACATTTCAAATATACAGGGATACACAGCTTATTCTAATATCAAACTAGATCAACTTACATACAACAGAATAAACTAGAAAATTTGATCTAGAGAGAAACTCGCTATTAATGTCTATATAAAACTTCTGTGCTACAGAAAACTATAATCAACAGAATAAAACAATCCTGACAGAGTGATTCACAGTAGAACATTCAAGATGCATGATAACAATCCAAGATGCCTATCAAGTCAAACCTTGATGTAAGAACAAAAAGACATTATTTTCGCATTCCATCCAAATGAATAGGACAACAATTAACAAAAAAAAAATCAATTGACAGCAGTCATCAAAATAAAAAATTGAAATTTCAGATATCATAATTTAGAACTAGAACACCTTCCCATCCACAGCTGTCATGGCAGCAGAAGCCTCTTCACTAGACGCATAGGTCATAATCACTTTATCTGAAGAGAAGAGAATTAAAGTTAATTTCATAATACTATTTAAAATGCCTTCCAAACATTTGGAAATTTGGATAGCATACCATCATCAACTTTACCACAACCAGAGAATGCAATTCTTTGGCTCTGATCATCCATGCAATTCTTAGGCTCCGATCATCCGTCAGTTTCAGCAGTTCTCCTCACCGGCCACGAGCCCCACGCAAGCAACCTCAGGCCATGATCTTCTTCTTCAACTGCCAGGCATGTGTCCTGCGCAAATAAGTGAATCACACTCTCTCTTCCACTCTCAGCTTCTTCTATAAAGGGAAGAACGCGACAACTAAGGGAGGAGATGGGATCTGCTTGAATTGAGTCATGAGAAGAGCCATTTCACTGTCTGTTCGATCTCGACGCAGGTGGCATCGAGTCATCGCTGGAGCAACAGGGGGTTGCGACAGGTCTCCTTCCAAGTCGTCGATTCTAGCAGGTGGCTATAGGCTTGACATGAGGCTATAGAGCAGCTACAGTTCATTGGGGTTTGAGGTTCTAATTGGTTGAAGGCTTCTTGATGTTTGTATTCCTATCCATTTTTTTTGTCTTTTCCTTGTTCTTCTAGCTGAAATTACAAAGGTTTGCCTGTTTCTAAGTTATTTTATCACATTGGGTAGCTGAATATAATAATCATTTAGCTCTGGTCTAGCCTTGTTAGTGTTCCTGTAACAGCTTATTATTTGAATTAACTTTACGTGGATGCAGATAGTTTATATGGTTAGCCTAAAATTTGTTATCCATGTTTAGGTTGATATCAAGGATTTCAAGTTAAATGCATGTATGTTAAATCTCCTCAGAGTTCGATAGTTCAATTATTTTAATTGCATAAGTTTTTTGAATTTGCTTGGATTTAATTTTTAGCATCAAAATTATTTCATGATATTTATGTGAAAAAAATTATATTTAATATAGTTTAAGAAACTTAGTTTAATTTCCTCTCCATTTGTATCTAAATACTAGGATAACACTTATGTTTCTATATATATAAACTTAAGCGTTATCCTAGTATTGGTAGCGTTGGGATCATCTTAAATTGATCCCTACGCTGCATCAATCCCCGAGGTGTGTGACATTATATCTTAGGTGCTGCTAAGGTTCAATATATCTATAATTTTTGCAGTTATTACTGCTAATTAAAAATAAGTTTAGATGAGATAAATTGATATCATATTGAGCAGCAATTGGATTAGTTGGAGAAATTTAATACAGTATTAGTTGTGTACCCCAAGATAGATTTAGTTGGTGAATTTAAACAGTGAAAAGATGTCTCAATCATTGGGTCATTTTCAAAAATTTAAGCCTTCTATTTTAATAATTTATCTATTATTATACTATTAAAGATGGTACAAGTAAATACAATATTACAATTTTACTTAGAGAGGGCTGGGCTGCGCAGAGAGAGACGAAGGCGGAGAGAGAGAGAGAGAGATCAGAGAGAGAGAGAGCAGCGCAGAGAGGAGAGAGGAGGGAGAGCGGCGGCGAAAGGGAAAGCGCCATAGAGAGAGTGGCGCAGGGGAGAGAGGAGACAGAGAGTGACGGCGAGAGGAGAGCGGCAATAGGAGCGGCGCAGAGAGGAGAGAGGAGAGAGGAGGGACAGAGCGGCGGCGAGAGGAGAGCGGCGCAGAGAGGAGAGAGAAGAGAGAGCGGCGCAGAGAGGAGAGAGAAGAGAGAGAGCGGCACAGAGAGGAGAGAAGAGAGAGCGGCGGAGAGAGGAGAGAGAGCGTCATCATCTTTTTCTCTCTCCACCTTTTCCGCTGCAGCTCTATCCTCTCTCTCTCATTTCAAATTATAAAATAAATTTATTAATTTATCTTTACAATAAACTAAATTCATTTAATAATACATGTTAATTTATTTATATCAATAAATATAATAATTAAATTTTAGCTGAATCAATTTATCTTTCGTAATTAATAATAATAATAATAATATATATATTTTTATATATTATACATATATTGAAATATAAGTAAAATAATAAATAAATAAATCAACTGTTTTATAAAATTAAAAGTTTTACATATAATAATTAATTTAATTTTTAAATTATTTAATCATCAAATTTTTAACAATTATAAATTGTAATCATTAATTTTACTTTATTAGATTTTAAATATTTATTTTATTTTTGTTAATATTTTAAATTTTAAAAACTAAAAATCAAATATAAAATACTAAATTTTTAAATTTTACTTTAATTAAAAATTTTAAATCTCAATCAATATTTAAATTAGATCAAATAAATTATAATTATTTTATTAAATATGTAATTATTAAATTTAATTAACTTTATTCTATACATATTAACACATAAATATTTATATATAAAATTATAAATTTATTTATTATAATTAAATGTTAATTAATATTTTAATAATTTATATTTCTATTATGAACTATGTATACATAACAAAATTAATAAATATTTTAAAAGTAAAATATTAAGTATATCATGTATAATTTTTATTCAAAATTTGTAATAAATATACTTATATTCAAGAAATGTGACAAAGAAAAATACTAAAAATATCTTATGAATTGTTTCATGCAGCTTGCTTAGTCAAGTTTATGTACATGCCAAATCTTCATATTATAAGTTTAGTGTAATCATCGTGAAAATAAGTCTCATTTATACCTTTCTGTAGCTTTTCCCACCCTTTCTCAATGACAGGTCCATCGCCCACTCAATTTACGTGCTTGCTTCTTCCTTTGGAAAAATATAAAAAAAAAATCTTTCAAATGGAGAAATTTTGATCCAACATTAGGTCATATAATTAAGATTGGATATATATAAACTGAGAAATCAAAATATAAATATGAGATACAAACTGAGAAAATCAAAAGATGAACATCTCTCTAAGTATAATACCTAATAAAGATCTTCCCAAAGTAACTGATACATTTCAAGGAAGTTAAAATTCAAATCCCAAGGTCAGGTATCGTTTCCCCAAGAACATGCATTAAAACTGCTACAACCCTACAACTTCTAATACAAAATGTAAGTCATTTGATGATCTCCAATACACACCAAAACACAAATATGCCCAAAAAGGGCCCACAAGCGGCGGAGCTAATTAAAGTTAGTATTACATCCACTAATAAAAACACTAAACAGAAGCTTGAACACAAACCTCATCGGGCTATGCTTGCCCTCCAAACTGTATGTGAAAATGTTTCAAAAAGGGCTCTCTGCATCAGAACCTCCACGCATCATTTCCTCTAATTTGCTTCTAAACTCGGCGGAACCACCATATCCTCTCAAGCAGCTACGCTCTTCATCTGTCATATCACTGAGCATGTTGAGGCCCATCCGACAGGAGGTAGAGTCGTGAGGATCATAATTGCTCATATTAAATTCATAAACAAACTTAGCAATCTCCTTGAATCGATTGAATCGCTTCACCATGTCCTCATGATCCCTCGAAATCATATAAAACTTTTGCCACCTATGGTATAGATCCCACAGGTTCTCTTCTGACTCTAAGTCTTGACCACTCATCTGCATGCAGCCTTTCGGCTTTGAGTCACTCTTGTCTTGACTGCTGATCTCTGTGTCATGAGTCAACTCCCCATCGCTCATCTTGGTTGCAACCTAAGCAACACAACACATAATAACAATAACAATAACAATAACAATAATAATAGTTTTAAGTTTATAGAAGAAATATCATGGAGTTTGTATCAGTATGAAATATTTCAAGCTAATAATCAATCATGATAAATTTCCTTAACATGATCAACATCATCTATAGCAATCTTATCTCAAACACATGATTGTTTAATGGACTTCTTACTCAACCTAGGGAGATATTTCATACCAAATATTTCAGCATGTGACACCAATTTGAATGTTGATCTGAACTAAATCCAACTAATGGACAAACATAAAACTGAGCAATTAAGAACAGAGATGTAACCAAAAGATTCAATTATAATTTTGAGTTGACATAAAACACAGTGACATGCGGCCAAAGTAAAATTAAAAATTAAAAGGCCTCAAATAAAGCTTATACCCATCAGTAATATATTAACATTTCACATATACAAGAATACACAGCTTATTCTAATATCAAACTAGATCAACTTACGTACAACAGAATAAACTAGAAAATTTGATCTAGAGAGAAACTCGCTATTAATGTTAGTATAAAACTTCTGTACTACAGAAAACTATAATCAACGAAATAAAATAATCCTGACAGAGTGATTCACAGTAGAACATTCAAGATGCATGATAACAATCCAAGATGCCTATCAAGTCAAACCTTAATGTAAGAACAAAAAGACATTATTTTCACATTCCATCCAAATGAACAGGACAACAATTAACAAAAAAAAAATAAAAAATCAATTAACAGCGGTCATCAAAATCAAAAATTGAAATTTCAGATATCATAATTTAGAACTAGAACACCTTCCCATCCATGGCTGTCATGGCTGCAGAAGCCTCTTCACTAGACGCATAGGTCATAATCACTCTACCTGAAGAGAAGGGAATTAAAGTTAGTTTCATAATATTATTTCAAATGCTTTCCAAACATTCAGAAATTTGGATAGCATACCATGATCAACTTTACGACAACCAGAGAATGCAATTCTTAGGCTCCGATCATCACTGCTGTTCGACCACCCTATAAAATTGCAAGTAGCATATCATAATCCATATTGTGACGAGAAAGCTACCTTATGAAACAAAAATTAGCATTCAAAGTCCAACCTCGAGCAAAGAGTTTTGATGATGACATGCATCGCCCAGCTTGGGAAATTGATGGAGCGGATAATAAATTTCCTTTTAGTAGAATTCCAATCTTTGAAGCAAAAGCCATTTGGTAAAACTGTCCCCAGGAGATGTGAATAATGAATGCAACCAAGTATTAGTATTTCAACACCAAGAAGACATCAAAATCTTATAAACAAAAAGGAAACCTCTCCTCCTCCTTGATGCTACGGTTGCTACTCGTTTTTCTAATCAAAGGCATAACATACTGTTGAATTCCTTCCTGCTCGTTTGGATTCTTCTTGATCATTAAATTTGTTCGATTTCCCAATCGATGAGCATTGATTCTAATATTAGCATGCATTATTGTAGGATTAAAATAGAGTGAGAAACACAAATCTCCACATACATTATTTCTGAGATTATGCAGGTTTTGATACAAGCATAATCTACTGAATAACTATAATCATCATCAACCTGATTGAATTTCAACCAAAGAAACAATGAAGCTTTATGCTACGGATGCAAATCAAAGCATCTCAATTAGAAATTAGAAACAGGACAAGGGAAAAAATGGTAAAGGAAAGAAATGAAGGCTACATGGAGACATTTAAATTCAAGTTTGTGCCCAATAGCTCCTACACAAACCCCATTCAACCCCATGGTACAAACCCACGTCCAACAATGCACATACACACACAGGACCAAGTCTAGCAAAATACCGCACAGGCCTACGTCCAGGAAAATAAGCACGAACCAACATCCTTCCCGCTATACAAGTAGCACCCGGCATGTGCACACATTGAAATTATGTGCATGCACGAATGTACTTAGGCCGCAAGCACCACTAAAAACCCTTAGTTCGTATCTGCACGATCACCAACCTTTTTTAATGTAATACCTTGATAACTAGCAGATTGTGCAGCAAACGTAGCTCAAAACATACCAATGAGTGCAACTTCTTTCTACTTAAAACAAAATTTAAATTTATAATGATTAATTTATTTTAATAAATTTGCATTTACTCTAAATTCGCAAGAAACTGTAAGAAGTGTTCTCACTCACTTAGACCTAAATAAGGATTTGGTAATTGATAGAGCGCAATGAAAACAAAAGATTCATGTAGCCGAATTTACCTAGTAAGATTAAGGCTTTGTTATTGTTGTTGTTGCATTTACTCCAAATTATTTTCTTTTGAACTTCAAAAAAAAAATTGGACTAAATGCAAATTTACTAAAATGAAGCCTGGACAACTTTCTCAAAGACGTATCCTCTTCCCTTTAATTGTCAAGTTTAATATTTTCCAAAGATCTAGCTCTCTAGAGGTGTTCCAACATTGATTTGAGCTTGATTTTGTAGATTATATCAAGGTCCTTTTCAATAAATTCTAAACTTTTAAATAAGCGTGCTTTAACTATTGCAATATAGTAATAATTTATTCCTTATGTAATTGAGATAAAAACCACGTGTACTTATGATAGTATCTTAGTTGATCTTATGTATGTATAACCGTATGATTATGTATGATAGTAGCCACTGATCTATGCATAGCTTTTAGAATATAATTAATAGATATATATTATATGAAAATCAAACAATTTTCGTGCAGTAATCTGTATGCCCAATGATTAACAAGCACAACAAACAAAAGGCAACAACATTCTTTAGAAATGTCATTTTGGCAAAACACAACCAGCAAGTATAAAAGTTCAGTTCTTAACAGGAAATGTGCTATGAAGAATATAACTAATTGTCAAACCACTGGAAAGATTTCCCTTAACACATATATCCAACGAATTCGATTTTATTCAGAAAAATGTTTATGCTCTAATAATCATAAAACCGATTAAACAAACAGATATGGAGGACTATTTCCACTCAGTTCAGGTCCCCAAAAAAATTCTCCACATAGCAGGGTATACCAAGCTCGGAATAACGGAAAGTTTTCTTTCTATCATCGTTAGAGATGTCACCAAAGCATCCATACTAAAAGATATAGCTGATATGCAAAAGCCCAACCAAAAGATTGATCAAAACTAGAGATTTCCTCCTTGAAAGAAGCAGAAGCAAACATGAACGAAGATCATAGAAAACGATCGCAGAGAATGTAGATTGCATACCCGTTCTGTAGACGCGCGATGGCCTGATGGACGGGCGAAGCCTCGGAATGAAGGAACAGGCCAACAGCGCAAACCCCTAAAGTGGAGTGGACCAGTCGACGGCCGGAACACAAAAGGCCGCGCTTCGATTAAAAATAAATATAATAATAAATAAATAATTTTAATTATCTCACACAAATTTTAATATAAAAAAATATTATTTCATTTCACATATTTAAAAAAATTTAATAAAAATTTTAACTTTATTTTAAATTCTAAATCAAAATATTCAAAATTTTTTTATTTATTTATTATTATTATTATTTTTAAACTAATAATATTTTAGTCATAGTGCCAAATATGACCAAAATTATTAGTTCAAACTCGATTTCATTATTACTTGATGTAAACTCATTATAATAAAATTCTCTAAAAAAAATCATAATTAAGTCTTTACAAAAATCTAAAAAAATAAAAATTAATCGTTATTGTACAAGAGAGCGATTGAGTTATTTATAAGTTGAATTAATTTTATTATCCGATTGCTCTCAGGCAATATTATATATATATATATTATGTAAAATATGTTTTCGATGAAATTAAAGAATAAATAATAGCATTATCTTACTTAAAAATTATTTTTAAAAAGCAAAAGTAGAATAAAAAATTTTACAATTTTGCACGAATAGTTTTCATATAATATTAACTTAAAACTCTAATGAACATCATTGAATGAAATTTCTTCATATGGTACGTATAAATTAAAATTGGACTGTTAATTATGTGATTACCTTTTACTTATTTTTTTATTTTTAACTAAAACATAATTTAGAACCCCCTTAGGCAAATTCTCAATTGTCCACATTTGTATCAACAAAATGAATTATGCTTTCAGAATGATTGCAAATTTTTTTTCTTTAGAGCTATTTCACATAAGTCGAAAAGACCGACAGTAGAAAAAAATTATGATCTCATAAATCTCATAATTTACATAAATTATGTATCTATATTATTTTAGTTTAGTTATAAAATTATAAGTTATGCTATGATGCGCATAAATTATAATACGATAAGTCATTTAATATGTACAAATTATTTAATGAGTATATACAACATTTATTGATGCAGCATGCATCTGACTAGATACATTGACACTATAGATATAATCTGCGGTCTCAAACCTACATTTTGTTTATTTTGAGTCTTATATATAGTTATTTTTATTTATCACATATTATATTGAGTTATTTATTGGGTCAATTAATATATTTTTATGTCGGTGAAAATATTCACTTTTGAGTCCTATATATATTCTATTTTTAGTACAAGTTAGTTTGAGTTAGAAAGGTTCAATTGAAATAAAATTGGATTCAATTTGAGTTCAATCTGTATCATTTATAATCTTTTTGAAAAAGGAATGAACCTATTTGTAAAAGGGATGAAAGCTGCAAGCTAAATCATAATTTTTCATTAAAATCCCTAAAAAAAAGTTTCAGTTCAGATTGGGGAAGCAATCATGGCTGTGGTTCAGATCGAGGAAGCAGTCATGGCTGCAGCTCACTCGGTCTGGATTTACGACATCGATTCCGTTGGTTTCAGCGGTTCTCCTCACCAACCACGAGCCCCACGCAAGCAATCTCAGGCCACGATCTTCTTCCCCAACTGCCAGGCATGCGTCCTGCGCAAATAAGTGAACCATACTATCTCTTCCACCCTCAGCTTCCTCTATAAAGGAAAGAACGCGACAACTAAGGGAGGAGATGAGATCTGCTTGAATTGAGTCATAAGAAGAGCTAATTCACTGTCTGTTCGATTTCGAAGAAGGTGGCATCGAATCGTTGCCGGAGCAACAGGGGGCTGCGATGGGTCTCCTTCCAAGTCGTCGATTCTAGCAGGTGGCTACAGGTTTGACACAAGGCTATAGAGCAGCTACAGTTTTTTAGGGTTTGAGGTTCTAATTAGTCGAAGGCTTCTTGATGTCTGTGTTCCTATCCATTTTCTTATCTTTTTCTTGTTCTTCTAGCTGAAATTACAACAGTTTGCCTGATTTTCTAAGTTGTTTTATCACATTGGGTAGCTGAATATAATAATCATTTAACTCTGGTCTAGCCTTGTTAGTATTCTCTATTTTCATGCTTATAACTTTAGCGTTCACTGTTCTAATCAAGTTTGGACTGCACACTATTTTTCTTGTTGGTTTGAATCTAATCCTATAACGTCTTATTATTTAAATTAACTTTATGTGGATGCGGATAGTTTATATGGTTAGCCTAAAATTTGCTATCCATGTTTAGGTTGATATGAAGGATTTCAACATGGTAGTGCAAGAATTTCAAGTTAAATGCATGTATGTCAAATCTCCTCAAGATAACGCTTACATTAGTATCTAAATACTAGGATAACACTTACATTTCTATATATATAAACTCAAGTGTTATCTTAGAATTGGTAGCATTGGGATTGTCTTAAATTGGTTCTCACGTTGCATTAATCTCCGAGGTGTGTGGCATTCTATCTTAGGTGCTGCTAAAGTTCAATATATCTATAATTTTTGCAGTTTTTACTGCTCATTAAAATTAAGCTTAGACGAGATAAATTGATATCATATTGAGCAGCAATTGGATTAGTTGGAAAAATTTAATGCAGTATTAGTTGTGTGCCCCAAGATAGATTTAGTTGGTGATCTAAACGGTGAAAAGATGGCTCAATTCTTGGGTCATTTTCAAAGATTTAAGCCTTCTATCTCAACAATTTATCTATTACTATACTACTAAAGATGGTACAAGTGAATACAATATTACAATTTTACATTTCAATCTAGCTCTACAATTTTACTTTACAATATTGCAATCTAGATTTTCAATTTTGCCCTTAATGCAAATACAATATTACACGGCCCCGTTTGTATACGAGTTTAAAATTAACCTGGTTTAATTTTAACCAGGCATATCACATCACACATAAAATTTAATATTTAAAATTAAATTTATTTCACATCCTACACATATTACTAAAATAATAACTAACTTATATTACATCTCTCACATATTTCAACATAATGACTAACTTTATATCACATCCCTCACATATCCTAACATAATAATTAATTTTATTTCACATCATTCACAACTTTTAATAAAAAAATATCTCTATCCAAATTTAATTTTAACCTTCTTAAATTTAACATTCTTAAATTTAACCTTACAAACAAACATACCTTTAAGAAGGTTAAAATTAAATTTAGATAGAGATAAGAAAAATTAAATTTTTAATTTTTACTATATTTTAAAAAAATGGTGGTGATAAAAGAGTTTAATAAATTTTTAAAATGCGTAAATTACTCAAATTAGTTAGAAATGATTAAATTTCATACATTTTATCAAAAAAGCTCATGAAAAAAGCAAGATTTGAAAGAAAAATAAAATTTATAATGCTTCTACAATGTCAGGAACTAAAATTAAAAATTTTCAAAGAATAGAACTAATTTGCAGCATTGTCAACCTTAGGGGCTTGTCGGCGATTTACCCTAAAAAAATCAAGTATATATGAAATAACATGATTCGTCACTTGTGCTTATATCCATTCCAATCCAAAAATATTTCTCTATCGATCATTATTCCTTAGAAGAGAATCCTCTTTTACACACTAGTAGAAGTCTCTTTACATGTAAAGTGAAAAGCACTATGCTCACTTCCACTAGCACATAAATCTTTTACTTTTTTTGTTAAAGTATTTCCAACAATGTAGCATTTTTTTTATTCTATAACTCAAGATAAAAAAAAAAATATTTAAACTTAAGCTTGAAAAATTTGTGTATCAAGATTCAAATGCCATGCAAAAGCATGATTTGTAGAAAATTAAGAAAAATGGTCATATATATAACCTAATTCTATATATATATATATATATATATATATAATTAAAAAATTACTTTACATTAATAATTAAAAATACATCTAATTATTTCACGAGCCAGGCCTAGACATTTTATTTTTACCCAAAACTAGGTGTCGAGCTTGCTTAAGGTAGCAAAGCCCACCCAACAAATTAATCGAGTCCCAACCCCGCTCAATAATTATTAACTCTTTTTCATTGACTTCAATGTTTTTTGAAATTTATATGTATTATCTATAAATTATTCAAAATATTTCAACATAAGTTCTAAAAGTTCCTATAATGTAGTTATTTTTTTCCTAAAGTGTATAAGTATTTAAAGTTATGTTGTCCAACTCCAATACTATTATTATTTATTAAATATTTTAAATATTATTTGAATATTCTATTTATTATTTTGATCTAATCCATTTAAACGTAATTAATAAGCATCAAGCCTGTATTCTATTAATAAATGAAAAAATAAATATTAAATTTTAATGAATGAGTTATTATTGTGTCAAAGACAGGTCAATATAATATTTAATTTATTACAATTATTTTTTTTAATATTAATTTTAATATTAATTATTAGATAATAATTTATTTTATTTTTAATTTTTAAATAAACATTTTTATTATAATAAATTAAATTAAAAAATTATTGAATTTATTAATTTCACATTCTATACTTTGAGATCATGATATAATATATCTCAATTCATATTTTAAAATTCAAAATATCTGATCTAGCGTTACACTAATTATATCAATCTTATAAATATATATTTATATATATATATATATATATATAATATGTTGTTTTTTAATTTTTTTTATTACAAAATTTTGTTAAATGACTGTTTATCTCTCCCCCCTCTCTCTAGCCATATTTCCCCAGGAAGGCCATCGGAGAAGTGAATGATGGAGGCTGGCAGCGAAACCAGCAGACCACCAACAATCTCTCCACAGGAATCAAACCCAAATCCAGAATCGACGAAGCCGAAGGTTCTGCTATCGAATTCCAGCAGTGAATGTTGAGGGGAAATTAGGGATCGGATCCTGCTGCTTCAAAAAGGAGGGGATGAATCCTCCAAATCCCCCATAATGCAATGGATCAGAAATGTTTGCTCCTGGCCTGGAGAAGCTGCAGAGTTTGATAGCATAACCTCCTAGTCGTCTGTAGCGGCACCACATTTCTCCAGGCCGCCAAATCGAGTGCTTCGCCGGCAGCATTCAGCAGTGAGTTCTTGAGAACCACCGCCACGCCGGCGGTGTCAATGCAGTGGAGCCTGCAACTCATCCCAAGGAGGATGACTGGTGGAAGTGGGGTGGGAGGGCTCAGGCTCGTCTGATCTAGCACCGACCTGGATTCCAAGATCTCCGATATCTTCCTTTTACGAGGGCAGTTGCTCCAAATCACGCCTACCTGCAGCAGCCCTTCCCTTGGAAATCAAAGGGCAACCTTTCATCTATGCAAGAGAAAACCCACCCAGCTCTCTCTCTCTCTCTCTCTCTCTCTCTCTCTCTCTCTTTCTCTCTCTTCTCATAAGGGAGCTGGCAGAGAATGGCCGGCCCGCCCCCTCTCCTCCTTTCCCCTTCTTTCTCTCTCGCCCGCCGTCTACTTCTTGGAGGGCATTAAAGTAATTTAAATTTAAAATTTATTTTAAAATTAAAAATTTTAATTTTAATGCATTTTTAATATATAAAAATATTTAACTGCATCTATAATAAGTGTTTAACGTAATCTTATGGATCCAAATGAGAAAATTAACTATTTCAACAATCTAAATCTTAAAAATTTTAAAATATAAATTAACGTGATATTATAGTTCAATTTTAAGGACTTAAATATAATTTATCAAAAACTATAACAAATTAGATTCAGGTAATACATTTATTAATGCGTTATCATTGGGTCTTTTATGTTTAATTAGTTTAATAAATAGGTTGGGTACATGTTAAGCTTAAATCATTTTAGAGGTTTAAAAATATAAATAGAAAGTTCTGAGAATTTAAGAAGAAATATTTATATTATTTTAGGAGTTTTAAATAGAAAAGAGATGTTTGAGAATCTGGCGAGTAATATTTGTGCAAAGTTGAGTTTTTAAAAGAAAATAGAAAATTTGAGAGGTTTATTGAGTAATATAAAAAGAGATTGGGGGTGACAAAAATATTTTTTTTAAAAATAATATAAAAACTAAAAAAAAATTCTCTAAAAGATAAGAAGTGATTTGCATATGCAGTTTTTGTTCAACAAATATCTTTGCCAACTCTGGCGAAAGTCCTTGGAGAAAAATTACCAGATTAACTCCTATAAATTGAGATTTCAAGAAATATGGGCATTACTTTTTACGACTATCAAGCATAGGACTGCAAGTTAAAATACCTGCAAAATCGTGCATCCCATCCATTGGCTTGATCATGAACAAAAGGTGACCATTGAATTACTATCGCAATATTACGTATTACATTAGGGTTACATTTGAGTTGAAAAAATATATATATAATTAGAGTTGCCCTACTATCTCTCCTTCACGAGGAAGAAGAAAAATAAGCGATTGTGGGGATTTATTTGTCTACGTGAATCCGCAGAAAAATAACATTCGAGTTTTATTGCAGAGAGCATCGACCCTTCCTAGTATCACCACTATCGTTGTCATGAATGCTCTTAAGCACCTATTGCTACGAATAGGAATGACGGTGGTCATATGGCAAAAGCGACTCAGTCGGAGAACATATGATGAGCAAAGGTTTTAGACTACTCTTAAATCGGTAGAGCAAGATTGAAATAATTTTAGGATAATTCAGATAAAATAAAATAAAAAAAAATTAATTTTAACACCATTTAAGTTTTTTATATTCACAACAAAACTAAACAATTTTTTTCCAAAGAATTATTAAATAATAAAAATATTTTTAAAATAAAAAAATAAAAAAATAAATTATACTCAATTCCCTAATTTAAAGCTAATAGTATATAATTTTGTTGTTTTTGATTATATAAAAATCATCAATAAGTCTTTTTTATTATTAATATTAAAAAAAGTTAAATTGTTCTTTCTCTTCTTCTTTTTCCCGTACCAGCTCCTCTTGTTGCCAGTAATGACAGAAAAACTGATTATTAGCACTAGCACTTGCACTTATAAATTTAAAGAGAAAGGACAAATGACGAAAATTCTTGCCTCCTTGTCAATGATGATATGCGTTTGTAAAAAATAAGACAATTTAGCTATTATTTAATATTAATAATAAAAATTTTAAAAAGTTTTTAATAATTTTTATAAAATTAGATACCCGTATATTAATTTTTTTAAAAATTAATAACCGACGTTTATTAAAATTTAAAGTAAAAATTTGGATGCAGTTTATCAAAAAAATAAATATTATTCTTATATAAATAATAAAGGTAAGGTAATTTATATAAATAATATGGATGAGATATTTTTAAGCCACTGAAGCTTCTGGAAGCTGTAGGATCGCACGTGACGCAGCAGGGAAGAAATATTTTTGAATCCTCCAGTCTTGTTCTCGCCGTTCTCATTAGCTGTTGCCTACACCGACCATGACGCTTAAGGCCTACACCGACCATGACGCCGAAGCCTCTTAAGCCGACGCCGGTGGCGTTGAAGCCGTAATTTAGGCAGTTTTGTCTAAACAATAATCGTGCCAGTCTTTGTGTCTTCCTCCTTGAAGGAAAGCTTCCCAAAGGAGTCGCTGAGAGACGGCTGAGGGCATTAGGCGCTGCAGTGCAGTTTTATCCCGTTTTGGCTGCGATGTCTGACAACCGTGGATCACCGTCTAATCAAACGGATGAGGTAAGGGATAAACTAACATTTGCCTTAGCTGAGCTGTGCTTCTTCAGCCAAAAGAAGATTGAGGTTATTTGGAGCTGCATTGGAGAGTTAAGGCAAAAGAAGATTGAGGTTATTTGGAGCTGCATTGGAGAGTTAAGGTGATTTTTATTTTCACTATTAATCTTCTGTTTCAAATCCTACATTTATAATTTTTTTTTTTGAGATTTCATCTCATGTTTCATTTGGAGCTGGTCTTAATTTGTTAAGGTAATTTCAATATTTATCTGCTAGAGGGAGAAGGAGAAGTTGCAATGAGGTTTCTGAGGTTTTTTTTTTTTTTTTTTGATGATTGTGCAAATATTTAAGCACAACAAATATGAAGAATATAACGCAAAAATTATTTCAGTTTTAGCCGCTAGTTATGAGGGAAGGAGAAGATTCAACACAAATTATATATATATATATAATAAAAATTCTCACTATATATATAACCCTAGATTGATCCACCATCAATGATGCATGAAACCCTCTCCTTCAGCCTTTGGATTTCCAAAGAATATGTTCTTGCCCATTTCAAAGTAGATTCTGCAGCTTGTTTAAGATGAGAACCATTGGATATATTACAGCAGAGAGAATATGTAAAATTTTCTGTCGCCTCAGCTACCCAGAGACGATTAATTTGGTCTCTAGTGCGCTTGATAAGATTATAGAAGCTTACCTATTGAAGAAAGTAAGGAATGTCTCTCAGAGCCTAACCTAAAGAAGAATAAGCAATAATATTACAACGTATTTTAGCTCCATGAGCAGGTCTTTGGTAGAAATTCAGTTAATGGATTTTTGCATTTTTTGGTGATGAGAAAGATATTGTTTGTTAGAAGAGTCATATCCTGGGGTGCCTAAGTTAAGGCTAATAGGTAAGGGTAATACCTTATACTCCTCAATTTATTCTTAATGTAATTTGCTGTTGAGTCATATCCTGGAGCTCCTTTGGTGCAATGAGGTTTCTGAGGTTTTGGTTTTCATATTTTGTTTCTTGTTCCAAATCCTGCTTCAAGAATCTTTGTTTTTTGTTTTTTTTTCCCAAGTAGATTTCATCCCATATTTTTGGTTACATTTACAAGTATCTGGAAGCCAAACATTTACATTTTAGTTACATTTGTTTTGTTTCTTTTCAACAACTCATTTCTTTTTTAATAGCTCCTTTCGTTGGTCTTGAAAATATTTAAATTAGTTTAATTCGAAAAAAAAATCAAATCAATTTTGATCGAGTTTCTAGTTCAATTAAATTTGCTAGCCCTATGATAGAGTTTTTTTCAGCCAGATGAAGAAGATAAAGCACAAGGCTAATGTAATTTGTTGTTGTGATATTTTATTACAGAGTTTTCGAGTTTTCTTACTTATGATTTTATTTGTAACTCTCAATACTAATAGTACGTGTTAGTCCCAATTAATTAATAGTCCACTAATTGATAGCTTTTTTTTGTGTGTTCTAGTTCTAGTATTTATTAAATGTGCCCAGTCATCTAGAGTCAAGACACCGGTAAATAATCATCTTATGACACCAATATAAACAAAAAAATTAGCAAAATTACTAGTTTCATATGGTCGCTCAACTTCCCTCTTCATTGAATTTGGCTACTGTTTCTTTGACTGTATTTTCTTGTAGCTTTAAATATGTTATCAAAGAAGCTACTAATAATAAAACCTCTATTGTGCACTCTTCATTTTATTTTGCAGATTCAAGTTTGCAAATGAAATTTATTTCAGATGCCAGAACGCTTCTTCGAAGCTTTTTATCCTACAATCTACTTATTGGAGGTAAGTCCCTTAAACATTAAATTATGTTTCTTAAGTCACCAATTTGCTTCTGACATTGTAGTGCAATTTAACCATACTATAGAATATATAATCATGCAAGATATGCCATCGAGCAATATTTATATAGAGTTTCAGGCAATATTATGAAATTAAATTTGCTTTTCCTTTTATTCCAGTTAGGATGATTAGGTCTAGAGGATTTGGCGAAGATGCTTTTTCTCCACTGATGCCTATCAATGGAAAGGTGCTTCTAGTTTTATGTTATGATATCAAGTGCATTTTAATTCTTATTTTAGATGGTTGTTCTTGTTATTCATATGAACATTTGGAATATAAGAGAACTGTATATTCGATCTTCACTAAAAGTTTGAATTGATAAGCATCTATAATATCAAATAGTTAATCATTGTTAGGATTTTTTTCTGTGCTAATTATAGCTTTGGGTAAAAGTAGACATCAAAGACTAGTACTTCCAGACTGCATTTTAGAGGATTAAAAGTTTTCAGTTAATTTGTTTAGCATAAGTTGATATGAACATATACTGGAATAATCATATTGTGTCCTATTTGTGTGACATTTCAAAGTGCTATTGATGATCATATGTTTTATTTGAGTTTTTCTTAATGCTTTAGGCACCAGTTGAAGAGTCCATCTTATCTAACTCCAAATTGGGCATATGAATCTTTTTATTGTATTTGTTCTACCTTTTTCTCATCACCTCTCCACCCTTGGTTGGGTTTGATTGTTGTAGCCTTTCAAATCGGCAAATTTATATGTTAAATCATAGGTACAACAAATGAGGAGCCTTGGTGGGCTGACTCTTATCGTTCTTCGTCGTTAGATTGGGCCTTGGTATACCAAGTTCCTTTTTCATTCTTTTTCATTCCATTACTAATCAGCCACTTCAAACTACACTCAGCTTTACTTTTTAGTTTTGCATGGACTGCCCTAAACCTAAAGAAAGATGGGTTGTAGTTGGTTGGCAGTCATTGTCATAACTTGTTGCATTTTATGTAGCTGACCCAAACCATGTCTAAGGTTGTTAATGTTGCTGTTCTGTTATAGTAGTTAAATCATGCTGGATTAAAGTCATTTCATGCTTTGCTCAACTGCATGCTCTAACTTTTCTAGCTAACACTATTTAATAGTGGTACTTTGACAAAAGTTTAGCCACTTTTTATTAGGTTTGTGTTATAATTCTTCTTGATAATGTTTAAACCAAAAATTATCCTAAATTTGTAAGTTTCTACGTTTTTAAGATGTCCATTTTTTTTTTTTTGATATGTTTATTTTCTGAAATAACATAGCTGTAGGAATGTTTGATGCTGTTTCTTAATTACAATCTAAAGGATGCTTTCTTGTTTCTATTTTGTCTATTAAACTTCAAAAGTTTTGGATATCATAATTACTTATGAGTCAGATTAACTAGCCATGCATCACTGAAATTCCAAAAGCAAATTATTGATTCTATCAATTCAAAACCTTTGATTAATATATATACTCTAGTTGACCATCTATTTGTTGTTTTCACATTATTTTTAGACAATGTATATAAATGTTCTTTGTTTTCCAGATCAATATATGTGCAATTCATGATTTATTAATTTATTTGAATTGTTAACTAGGTTGAAGAATTATCATTTGAAAGAGACTGTATATCTGTGATCTTGTACAGGTTAATTATATCATGAATCAAGTTACTGTTGAGGACTATGGCAGGGTGCTGTTCAATTTCTTGGGGATCTCACAAATCGCATTTCGGGTGTGTAAATATCAAAATCTCATGCACAACATGTTCCATAGTGAATCATTAACATGAATTTGCATCTATTTTGATGAATCATTGCCTTCTTTCATTGTTTTAAAACAAATATTTTTGATTGGCTTAATTGATTATTTGTCATTTTTTATTATTAATCTTTATTCTGATTTATTGCATAAAGTGTTCTATAGTGAGTTGTTGATATAAATTTGAATGTAGTTTGGTGACTCATCTTCTTTCATTGTCTTATTCCATTATTTTTTATCAGCTTAATGGATTATTTGTCGTTTTTATTATTAGTTTTATTCCGATTCATTGGTTATTTTATGAAATTTAATTTATGATTTTTTTTTCTAGGATTGTGTATCCTCTTTCTTTAAATTTGCTTAGGTTTATGTTCTATATTCTGTTGTCTTGTGTATATGCTTCAATCATTGCCTTTTTTCTCTTTTTATAATTGTTTTCGGCAAGTATTTCTTTTTTTGTTTCTCATATTTTTTAGTCACTTCAGCTATTTTATATTTTTTTTATTTTTTATTTTGGTGAATTTGTTCTTGATCCACATTGATCTTGTCATTCCAGTGGTATTCATGAATTGCTTTGTCACTCATAATAGGCATGGACAAAGATCTATGAGGAATTAAAGTCTGCAGCAATATTAAAATGTGTGCCTGGATATTCTAAGGTATGTAATTTAATTCTGGTGTGAGAAATGAAATAAATATAATGCAGCCCAAAATTTGTCATGTTAAAAATTTTTCATTTGAATAACAAAATGCTAAAGCTGATACGTGGGAGGATTAGATTGCTTTGACAGGAATTCATATGCAGCATGTATCATATAAATTGTATATCTCTCCTAAAATAAGTCGAGAGTCTAGTCTTATTTGACGAATTACTCTACATACAAACTCACTCTTAATACAAAATTTATTCTAACTAATGCAAGATATCTTTAGATAAACAAGTCACTACAAATAAGCAGTGCACAAAATTCATCAGAAGTTAACTCCATCATCTACAAAGCTTACATGGGATTGCAATTGCAAAAGTATAAGTAAAATACCCTTACTTGCCCCTTCCTCCACCATGGAATCATGAACCTACGCTTGATAGGAAACACTCGAAGGCACAGAATTCTCGCGGATTTCGCTTCTCGGTCATGCAACATTGAATCGTCATGAGCGTGGGTGACTTCATCGAAACCTGCTCCGAGCTGGTCGCCCTAGCCTTCTTCCCTCGTAGTTGTAAACTAGCTGCCTGAACAACTTTTTGTCTACCATTCATCAGGCCCGACTTCACCTGGTTCGTCATCTCCATGCTTGCATCCCATCACCAATATCAAACTGATTCACTTAGCTTGCCTTACTCACCTGCAATTGAGTCAGCATGAGCGGTCACTCTGACTTAGGCACCCCTACACATTAGGAAGTTACATTCTGATATCTGAATTCTATGGCTTAGGAACGAATTTCAATCTACTATCAATCTAATTATTCTATTGCTAAGGTTTCTTTGCTCGTTTAGATTTTATCAAAATTGTTCCACTATAAGTCCTATTTTTATTGAGTGAATTAATTGATATTGTGAGTCATATTTTGCTTTATCTGATTTATTGAAACCTGAATTAAGCCCTAATATGAACAGGTAATGTTATAATTACCTTTGATTCATTTTAATTTAACTTTATTGAATTATCTTCTTGGGATTGAATTATTTCTTGATTATCACGGGATTAATTTTTAAAATTAATACGTTAGTCTAAGATTAATTTGTTATATGAGTTTACTGATCTCTGAATTTTCAGCACATATGACAGCACGCCCCTAATTTTGTCATATGTTAAAACTGTGAGACCCATAAATCAAAGCGGAAAATATCCATGGTAGTTTTTTTTTTAATTTTAATTTTTAAATTTGTGGTTGTGGGGTCCTCATATTAAGGGCCTTGATTTCCTGTCAAATTCATGCTTCTAACTTTACATTATGAAAAAGTTATCTTCTTGTGTTGCCGACTTTAGGATGTGCCTTGGATAAATGTGCTTCGTTATTAGAAATCAATTCTGCAAATTGAGGAATCTATAGCAGGAGGAGTTGCTTATGACATCTTGTGACACTGAGAGATCTATATGTGAGGACACATCTTATTATCTTGTAAACATAAACTCGTGACGCTCCTTGGTCAATGCATATAATATTTGCGGGAGATTAGGCTATTACACTTCTTGCCAATGTGATGTTGAATACAAGAACTTGCTTCTCCCTCCTTGTATAGTGTCAAATCAACTCCTTTTATGCGATGTTGAATACAAATCCCTCCTTTTATGTCACTTCTTGCCAAATCCTTCTATGTGATGTTGAATACAACCACCCTTGTGGACTTATGCAAATCAACTCCTTTTCCAATATTTGATGATTAAGGCAAAAATTCTTTGAAATCCCCTCTGGAGTTCTCAAAACTTTCATATTTTCGACCAAACACCTAGGATCAACTTTTTTTATTTTTTCTCCCACCTGGTCGGAACAAAAGAATTATTGCTTTAGAAGGCCAAGTAATAACAGTCCCATTGTCTGTCAAAAAAAAAAAAGAAAAAAATAACAGTTCCACCTTTTTCCTAGTGTTGGACTCCTTCAGAGCTAACCACTCACTCTTAAGGGTTTCTTAGTTGGTTAGTCTTCAAAACATCGGCTTGTTGCCATGCTGGAGGTTGGATCTTGATACAATCGTCTGCTCCAAGTCAACAGTACATATTTGCTTCCTAGCCACACCTTCATGCCCTCCCGAGTTGCATTTTCCTCTATCTCTATCCCTTGAGTACTCGAGTTGAGCAATGCTCCTTGTGAAGAAGGCAGAGAAAGTGAAGAGATAGAACTGAAGGATGTTTTTCGCCACACAATAAATGAGCTCGACGTGTATTCATTTATAGGCATGAGTCCCTCCTAACTAATTACAAATTCCTATCTTATTACAACAATTAGTCCTTAATATTGCCCGTAAATTAATGTCCACACAGTGGACAAAAAATTTGGACTAAAGAGTTTCAAAGTGAGGATTGAAAAGTGCTTTAGTGAAGATGTTGGCAAGTTGGTCCTTGGAGGAAATAAATTTGACAATTCATTCATTATGGGCAACTCGTTCTCAGACAAAATGAAAACTGATCTCCCATGTCATAACATTGAATGCCAGGTTTGCTGTTGGATATGTGGCTCCAATGTTTTCTCACCATAGTACAGGTGGCTATATGGTTGAAAGTTGAATTTTAGCAAGAAAGGAACAGATCCAAGTTAATTCAGAGGTTGCATTTGCGAGGG
Organism: Apostasia shenzhenica; assembly: GCA_002786265.1. Lineage (NCBI taxonomy): Eukaryota > Viridiplantae > Streptophyta > Magnoliopsida > Asparagales > Orchidaceae > Apostasia > Apostasia shenzhenica. The sequence continues at coordinate 811,103 of KZ452026.1, forward strand.
CTTGATATTCAAACTTAATGCATGATAAGTTAGTTGAGCGCTGCTTCTTTGAAGACCAAGAAGTGAGATTGCTACCAAGAATATATCAAAAATTCCAATGGAGCAGCAATCATCTAGACAACCCAAGAATAGAGCATGTGTTGGAGAAGATGTTTACGAAAGAATGCAGGGAGTCTTGTTAGCCAGTAGTGCATAGAAAACGACCTTATGGAAATGCAGGAAGGTGAGTGGAGAAAATCCTACAAAAGAGAGAGAGAGAGAGAGAGAAGAAAGAAATACTGTAAATTAAGGCACACAAAGATTTAGATGGTTTCGATAGATCCTCCAACATCCACCGACAGAGCCAACTGAATTCGATCATCTCTAAGAAAAGATCCACAAGAGATGTAGAAGCTAAGTTACACTGGAAAGTGGATGAGAGAATGTAGGTAATGAAAGCCTGGAGGAGAGGAGCCAGCAGTTAGTCAAAAATATCCTCCATGATGTGTAAGTCGTGGTATTTATAACAATAGTAAGGTCACTAGGGAGTAGTTCTTTGCTTGGAGGTGACCGCTGAATGTAAGCTCTTGTCAGGACGATTTAGATTAGGCCACATTAAGCTCGAACTAAGACGTCAGAGGAGTGGTCGATAAGGCACCTATCCATAGCTGGGACAATGCCAAGCGACGGCTAACAAGTAGAGCAAAGTTTGGCCTTGGCCTAGGCTAGTGGTAACAATCTTTCCTTGACCAGGTATGCATTCTTGACTTAGAACTACAGATTGTCCAGGTATGGAGATTCAACAAATTCAGAGTGGCGCTGTGAAGTGGTTCAAAAAGTGGTAGTGGCGGCAGAGTGTCGTACAATCCATAAGCGATAAGGTAAGCCCTACAAGGATAGATGAGTCTGCCATGGGGTGTTTCCGTGTGCTCTGGAGCTTGGAATCATGGAGACAACACTAGCACAAGGAATGGGCCATTGTGCGTTAGCACAGTGGCCTTTGGTCCATGGGCTGATGAGGTATAATCAACCCCAATCCACCTTAGTACAGGAGAGATTTCATTTAAGTCTAATTCTTCAAATTTCTGTCCACTTAAACTTCCTTTGGATCTCAATTAGACTTTTAAGATTTAATTAAAGTTTTCAAATTTTCTCCAAATTTAATTTAACAAATCTCCAAAATTATGCATAATTCAAGTAATTGAACAAAACTCATATTAACACTTAAATTAAATTTTAGGCTAGTACAATATGTGTGTGTGTATGGATTGTATATATTTGTATAAGCAATGGAATCGGGGTTAATCGAACAGGAGTGGAGTTGACTAGAAAGCCAACCTTAAAAAATCTAATCGGATCGATTTTGAATTCGAGTAGGGTAAGCAAATTTATTTTTTGTACTGTTAGCTATCTAATCGAGTTAAAATTTAACTCAAAACTCGAGTTGACCCACTCCCTAGCCTAGGCTACATCCCATCAGCATCAAACTGAGTCAGCTAATCCTCCTCATCTGTTTCTGAGTTGTCTTGGCCTCAATTGTGAAATAAATACATGTATTTCTATGTATATATGTGTGTGTGTGAGCGCACGCGCGTGATCTTGTCCTGCTTGTAGAGATATTACATGCTTTGGTCAATTGGAGCCGCACAATTTTGTCTCTCAAAAGATGCCTCTAAAGTTTGAGGTTAAGTTTTCATACATAAATCATTAAGAACTGCTCTGCCCTAATTTGTCCATTTTAGACTAATTAAACCCTTTTAAGCATCCTTTATCAATGTCATGGTTTGTAAGACTGTAATAAAGTCTTTTTTAGATTTTTATTTTTCCAATTTAGTTGCCTAGGTTAAATACAAGTTCACAAATTTTCACTAAATGGTGATATATACTTTTATGATCTTATTCATTAAATTTCTCTTCTTCACTAACTAAATTTTGCTCAAATTCTTTTTACTTTAGATCATACTTTTGAGGCATTGTTGTATTTGCCTAGTTCTACAAAATACTAATAGTTTTATTTGCAGTTTATGATGCAAAACCATACTCGCTCATTTATGTATAGTCATTTTCGTTGCATCAATTTACCGGATGCTATAGATTGGCGAAAAAAAGGTGCAGTAACAGCTGTTAAGAATCAAGGCTGTTCTGGTAAGTTAAAAAGTTAGATATTAAAAACATTATATTGAATTATATCTTTAATCTTTGTTTTTTCTTTATTGTAGATTGCTGTTGGATTTTTGCTGCTGTCGCAGCAGTTGAAGGAATTGTTATGATCAAGAAGAAGAAGTTAATTAGACTTTCTGAGCAACAACTCCTTGATTGTATCACAGTTGATTTCAGAGACAAACAAAGAGTTAGCGGCCTGATTGAGTGGGCATTCGACTATATTATGGAATATGGTATAACTTTAGAAGCCAAGTACCCTTACACTTCTGTTAAGGGTTGCTGTAAGGTAAGCTTTCTATTATACGAAAAAAATATTAAATAAACATAAATGAAGGAAAGAGTTTAGATTAGTGTACATTTGATTATTTTTTTAATAAAAAATTGTACATTTAAACTACTCAAGAATTTTTATTTAATTTTATTTGGGAGACATTTAGTTTGATGTTTAAAAAATTACATTTAGATGTCATTATGACATACAAATATTTTGACATAAGATTAAGATAATATTAAACCTAACGTATTTAATTTTATTTTACAGTAGAATTATACAAATCTATTAGTTAATATTTATTTGATTTATTATTTATGAATATTTCATAAATATCATTTATATTTATTAATTTGACAGTAAAATTTTGCAGATTTATCCTTCTGTAGTTGCAATCAATCGATATGAATTTGTTCCACGTAATAATGAAGATGAATTAATGAAAGCAGTCTCAAAACAACCGGTGGCAGCTTATGTTGGAATTAATCTTGATTTCCTAAATTACACTGGGGTAAGTGTTTTATGTTTTTATCACATTTGAATTAATAGTCATTGTATTAATTTTATATTTTATTCACAAATTTTATACCTCCATCAAATTTAAGTGTTGTATATGTTATGCTGATTTCATATTTTTTTTCCAGGGAGTGTTCAAAATTCATTGTAGCAGTATGATCCCCCTACATGCTATAACAATTGTAGGTTATGGAACTACCCATTATGGAGAAAATTTTTGGATTTTAAAGAATTCATGGGGTCCAGAGTGGGGGGAGAAAGGATTTATGAGGATGTTACGAGGATCAGTTTATCTTCAAGGACTTTCTGGTGTAGGATCGTGTCCTTTGTTTCCAATTCTCGAGTAATTTATTTTTAAGCGTATTGAATTTTATCTGTGGGTCTTGCAAGTATTTTAGAAGAGAGTTCTTTTAAAAGTCTTCTAACTTTGTTTGTTGAATAGAATAGTTTTCATTTTTTCTCGTGGAACTCTCTATGCTCTCCATCCAAAGTATTTCTTGATTTTTTTTCTTCTTAATTTAGTTATTATTTCAGATTTACATTATAAAATTCAATCATTGCTCTGATGCTCTGAAGTGGTTTGTATATGTTTTCTTTGGCAATTCTAAAATTTGTATAGTAATTATCATGCATATTTCATTTAGTTGAATTTTACTAATCTAATTGAATTTCTCTTTAGTCTTACCGAACTATGTTACGTTGTTTAGAGAAAATAATTATTTAATTTAATAATATTTATAAATAATTTTTTGTAAAATTATAAATTTATTAGTTAAAAAATGATATTTTCAAATATTATAATATTCAACAATAAAATAATAATGAATTAAATGCTCTTTTAGTTGTGGTTGAGTAAATTATCTTGGTTATATATATATATATAGAGAGAGAATTTATTTATTTATTTATTTATTGGTATGTAATCCCTGGTTCTTTCAAGTAGATTGCTACAATTTGAGTTAGTTGTAAATGAAGCCCAAGCTGCCCTAAGCAAACCATTTTTTTATGAAATATTGGCAAAATTATTTGCTCTCACAAAAGGTGCTCCAAGAAATTATCTGCGTACAACTAAAGTGAATTAATTTTGTTGGGTTAAATAAATCATGATTTAGGTACTTTGAGCATTTAATTTGATTTAAAAATATTTTATCAGATCATTACTTAAAATTTTAATAATCACAAATAATTACCTATACTTTATTATTTTAAAAAATAATTTAAAATTTTTATTTTTTATTTTCTTAAATACAATTTAAACATTATAAAATTCTAATTTAAAAATAAAATTTTAAAGACAATTTTAATCAATTAATTATAATTTATAATTTTATAATTGCGATGTGAACTTAATTAATTCAAATTGGCTAACTTTTTAAATTTATATTTAATTTTGACATTTAGTTGAGTTAGTTATTTTTATTATTTATTAAATAATATATATATATATATATATATATTAAAGTTTAAGTAAAATGAATAAATAAATCAACTCTAATATTAAATTAAAATCTTCACAATGAAATAGTAAATATACATCACATTTTATTTTTTATTTTAGTAATTATAATTTAATAATAAGATTTTGATTAACGGTTAATTTTAATTGTTCTTTTTTTTAAATTATTTATTTATTTTTTCTGTCATCTCAAACTTTCATAATTCTAAAATTTTTTATTTATCTAGTTTTTTTATTACTTCCTTTTGATTCATATATTTATTTAATATTTTATAATTTTTAAAATCTAAGAAATATATTAAATACTAAAAATTATTACAAATAAGATATATCTAATATTTATTGTCTTTTAATTTAAAATATTAATTTTTTATTTAATTTTAAAAACATTATGAAAGAATTTCGTACAATTTTTGCAAAGGTACAATACTAGTACTATATTATATAGTTTATATTGTAAGTTTTAAATTTTTGACATCGTTATTTTTTATGAGTTTTAATACGTACATTTATGTCACTCTATTATCTCTCTAATTTTCTGCTCTCTCCTGCTGCACCTCTTTCCTCTCCATGCTCTCTCTATCACGCTCCTAGCCCACTGCCTATTTCTCTTTCCTCACTCTTGTCGCAATTATCTTTTTTTTCTATAAAATATAAAAAACATAATTATATAATAAACTCATTTATATAATAAAATAAATTTATTTATATTACCTATAAGAATAGATATTATATTTTAAAGAACCTCTATATGAGATGGCGAAATGATTATAAGGTTCCAAGAAAACCTGATCAAATTCAGAAGCGTTTGATTATCTTTAAGAAGAATGTTCATGAAATCTATGAAAGTAATCAGAAAGAACGCAAGGTTCGTGATAATGCTGACACTTGTGTGTACGGCCTCAACCAATTTTCTGACATGACCTTTGTTGAGTTCGCACGATAGTATTGCGGCTGCCGTTCTTTGTATTGAGAAGGAGCTGCAGTATATCTATCTCTCTCTCTCTCTCTATATATATATATATGTATGTATATATATTGTATGTATGTATCTGTATGTATGTATATGTATGTATGAATATATATGTATGTATATGTATGTATGTATATATATATGTGTATATATATATGTATATATATATATATATATATGAACTCAAATGAAACTTTACTGTAATCTGTAACATTGCAAAAGTAATTCAATTGCTGCCTTTTGTTCATGATCAAGCCGATGGATGGGATACGCGGATTCGCTGGTATTTCGACTAGCAGTTCTACGCCTGATAGTCGTGAAAAGTAACGCCCATATCTCTTGAAATTCCAATTCGCAGTGGTTACTCTTGGCATTTTTCTTCTAAGAAGGACTTCTGTCATAGTTAGCAGAGACATTTATCTTGAACAAAAACTGCATATATAAATTACTTCTTTTCTTTTATGGCTTCTCTTTTGATTTTTTTAATATTATTTTAAAAAAACTTTTTCTGTATCACCTCCAATCTCATTTTTTATTACTCAATAAAATTCAAATTTTCTATTTTCTTTTAAAAACTCAACTCAGCAAAAATATTATTTGTAAAATTCTCAAACATCTCCATTTCTACTTAAAACTCCCAAAATAAAAAAATATAAGAGAGAGAGAGAGAGAGAGAGAGAGAGAAATGGGATTTCTTTTGCATAGATGAAGTGGTTGCTCCTTGATTTTTAAGGGAAGGGCTAGTGCAGGTAGCAGAATCGAAAAAAGAAGAAGATGGTGGCGTGATTTAGAGCAACTGCAGTCACAAGAGAAAGATATCGGAGGTCTTGGAATCCAGGTCGATGATAGATTAGAGGATTCTGAGCCTTCCCACCTTCACTTTCACCCTGTCATCCTCCCTGGGCGTAGTTGCAGGCTCCACTGCACTGACACCGTCGGCTTAGTGGTGGTTCTTGAGAGCATGCTGCTGAATGCTGCCGGTGAAGCACTCAATTTGGTGGGCTGGAGAATTGTGGTACCACCTCAAATGACTAAGAAGTTATGCTACCAGACTTTGTAGGCTCCACATTTGAAAATGAGCGACGAAGCAGCCAGACAATTCGGTCATGCCAGTAGCGTGGCCTGACTAGACCGTCCAGTCATCCCGGACCGTCCATTCAGGCCTGATTGGACAGTCCGGTCGGGCCAACAAGATGGCCTGACCGAACTGTCTGGCTAGGCCAAATCATCCGGCATGCCACGCCAGACTGAACCATCCAATCAAGCCACCTCTTTAACCCGACAAGATGTTCTGATACAATAAAGCACTCACAGCAGCTCAACTAGTAAAACATTTGGTGACGCTCATCTCCAATTTGATCACACATTGTTGCTTCTAGTGAGCCACACAACCTTGGATTTTATTTTATTCTATATTTTTTTTGTTTTTCATTAATATTTCGTAATTGTTTTTGATAAGTATTACCAAGGTCCCAGGCGACCTCCAGCGGCATCGTGACGGCACTGCTCATGCGCATAGATCGCTATACACAGACATGCACGGAGAGCAAGGGCTCAGGCTGCTACGTGCGCAAGGCCACTTGCGTCGGCTTTTCACATAGGTCCAACGTGCATTGGCTGCTGCACTTATTGCGCAGTCTGCGTCAACCTTATCTGCAACAACTGTGCATGCAGGCAACATTGAGGTAGGAGAGAGGCATTTTAATCATTTATATTTATATATTTAATATAAATATAAATTTGATTTAAAAAATAAAACATATAAATTAAGTAAAAATTATTTATTTATTTATTTTTACTTTAGTTTGCACAGCTTAATAAAAATGAGAGCATTTTAAACTTTAAATGGGTGCATAGTTTGAAATTGTGAAGTTTAAATGTGCATATAAACACCAGAATTTTCATATCAAATAAAAATTCAAGAGAGTTTAAAACACAAGAATACATACATTCACATTTCAAAAAATATACGGTACTAATTATTTTTCCATATAATTTAAATTTCTGAAAATTAACATGTAAATTAAACCCCAAAATGAGTACTTTCTAAGTACAAATCTTCATGTATCCAAAACATTTCTCGATTTCACTTCATGAAAGTGGAAGCGAAATTAAAAATTTTGAAAGTAATACCTAACTAAATTTAGTTCATATTAACCACAAATTAAAGTCTTGAGTAGGAGTTTGCTTCACAAGTCATAAAACAAAACATAAAATACTGCAGCTCCTTCTCAATAAAAAGAACGACAGCCACAATACTGTCGTGCGAACTCCTCAAAGGTCATGTCAGAAAACTGGTTGAGGCCCAACACACAAGTGTCAGCATTATCACAAACCTGGCGTTCTTTCTGATTTCTTTCATAGAAATAATGAACTCTCTTCTTAAAGATAATGAAACGCTTCTGAATCTGATCAGGTTTTTTTGGAACCTTATAATAATTTCGCCATCTCATATAGAGGTTCCACAAGGATTCTTCTGATTTCACATCCTCATCACGTATGAACCTGACACGGTCGGAATCACTCATTTCTAATTCATCCCCCAGCTCGCCATGTTGATTCTCATCACCGACCTTTTTCTTGCTCATCTTAGTCACCTTTCTCTTGCTAGACAACTCCCTCACCTTACTAGGCTGATTCTCGTCACTGACCTTCCTCTTGCTGGACAGCTCTTGTTTGCCCATCTTAGTGACCTTTTTCTTGCTGGATAGCTCTCTCACCTCACTAGGCTGATTCCTGTCACTGGCCTTTCTCTTGCTGCACAGCTCCCTTACCTCGCTAGGCTGATTCCCATCACTGACCTTTCTCTTGCTGGACAGCTCCCGTTTGCTCATCTTCATGCAACTCAGAGTTAGCACACCAGTGGCCATAAAGTGTTCCTAGTCAATAAAGAATAATACAACGTCAATTCGAGTCTATAAAAAATAATAAATATGTGAAATAATATGAAATCCTTCATACCAAACAACCAGTCGCAATGTATTTCACTAAAATAATCATCAATAGCACCTTTATGCACACCATGCGAGAATGATACATGAAAATCTTCGCTCATTTATGTAAGATAGCTTTATGAATATCATTTTTTAATTAAAAAAATGATATCCATAAATCTATCTTACATAAATCTTTCGTAATACCATTTTTTTACTTATAGTTATCTAATGCTATCCATAATCATAAATAAAGCAATGCATGTGAATGACATTTTCAGGATTATTAATAAACATCGCTAAAATTGTATCTCAGTCCTATAAGTGCATCTTCCTCTGTGAATGAGATAAATAAAGAAATCAATTTTTTCTAGTGACATTGAATTAGATATTGACATTACAACACAGGAAGTAGAGACACAAGGACACACAGAGATATCACACAACACAACCACATAATAAATTTTCAAAATACAAGACACAAACACAACAAAACACATTACATAATAATTAAAAAATAAATAACAATGTGATTATGTAATCTAACATTAAGCTTTTACTCGATATTATAAAAACATCTAATTTATTGTATAGAGATCTCCATGCTACCTTGAAAACAAACATATCAGATAAATCCAACATCATATTCTAAGAACTAACACTAACAGAAAAGAGCATGAAAGTATTCCTCGACATAGTAAACCATTGGCACTAAACATTGGTCAACCAAATAAAATACACACTGGTACAGGAATTCCATAAAAAGTGCAGTCAACTTAGAAGCATCAATATAAAAACACAAAGTAGCCAAAGTTGGGTAGATAAAGCACAAACAAATAGTAAGATCAATTATCATGCTTGATTAAATTTCTAAAAGTAAAGCATATAAAAAAATGCATATAAATTAAACGAAAACCTTAATTATTTTACATGCTTGATTAAATTTCTAGAAGTAAAGCATATCAAAAAATGCATATAAATTAAATGAAAACCTTAATTATTTTACTTGGAAGGAGAACAAACAGTTAAAATTTCCTGAAGTCATGTAAGTACCAACGTCAAATAGTGTTAGCTAGAGTGTCAGAAGAATTAAGAATTAGATTTTTATGGTATAGGTTCACTCAAATTCTGCATAACCAACTTAATAAATGAAACAACACACTTTACATTAATCTAAGTGAAGTTCTAACAGTGATCACAACAAACCACAACCCTACTTCAATCAAGTTTGGGACTGCCAATAAAAAAATAAACAGGATGAAAAAAGGAGGAAAATGGCGAATATCTTGGGCCTACCGAGACCCAACCTAATGAAAAACAAGGATAAAGTCAACTAAACCATTTATCGTATGAAATCTTGAACAATATAGTTGTAGTTTCATATTTGACCTAGACCAAACTTGACCAGGAGTGCACAAACTTGAAGCCAACGATTAAGAAACAAGTAAACGAAATGCAAGATAAAGATTCAAGCATTATTTTCAGTTAGATAAAATGGACAGCCCAACAAGTGTCTAAGCAACCTAATCAGCATCACTGTGCAATTTTGCACAAATAAGGATACACTATATCATTTCATCATAAAAATAGATAATCTTATGCTAAACAGAATGAATGGAGAAAACTTTACTCTTAAATGCAATGAGAAAAACACTAGCCCTTCATGTCTCAAAACTTCTATATTACATCAAAGCTATAATCAATAGATACAAAAGAAAACCAACAAAAAAGTCCTAACAACGATTATATGTTTGATAATATAATCAAAGTTAAACTTTTAGATAACAACAAATAAAAACTCTCTTTCATATTCTAAATACTAAGAACATAATAACAAATTTAATTTAAATTAAAAAACCCTTGATATCATAGTCTAGGACTATACGCACCTTTCCAATCCTGTTTGTCATGGCAGTAGAAATCTCATCACCATAAGTGTAGGTTGTAAACCTGGATCCCCTTGACCTCCCAATTTTACGATCCATAATCAAGCTACCTGAAAAGATGGAAATCAAATGTAGATACAAAAAATTAGCGAATCACATTTAAGCACTTATTAGGATGGCATACTTAAATCAACGCCATTAAATCCACAGAATGCTGATCTTAGACTCTGATAATTTTTGCTGCAAGTCAACCCTGTAAGATTGCATCAAACATGTCAGAAGCCACATGATGTATAACTGACTCAAGAACTAAACTGAAACTTAAATACCAACCTCCAGCGGACAGTTTTGACGATGACATGCATCGCATTGCTGGCAAAATTGATTGGTTGGACAAATTTTTTAAGAACTTGATTTTTGAAACAAAAACCATGACGTAAAATCAACCACAGGAGCTGCAAAATGGAACTAATAAAACAGTTATGTGCAAATAGTATATCAAAATCATATAACCTAAAACAAGGTATAACAATATCAACCTGTAGTGGAAGCAGATATGTTGTAAAAATTAATATAACACAATACATGAATATATATAGATATTGAAGATCTTGTAATTACTCTTTCAAGAAGATCTTGTAATAACATTTAAAATAAATAAACCATGCAAAGTGGGTACATTGCACATGAAATCAACAGCATACTAAAGAGACAAAGAACCTTGCACAAAACGAAGAGATCATCGATTTCAGAACGCAAGAATTATGCAAAATGAAATTTAACAGTCGCTTGAATATCCATAAAATTTAAAACCTAACTTTCAGGGTGATGTAGCGCCAGATCATCAACACTGACGACTTCATTATAATCTACGACCTCAAGCGTAGATTATAACAATTTATCAGTTTATACATAGTTATCTTCTATTCTGCATTTTATTTGAATTGTTATGAGTCGTAAACTATGTTTATGTCGGTGGGAATGCCCACTTTGATGTCATGTATATGTGGTTGGTGAGTCTGAGTCTTATGTGTGAGTCGGATCAAATTGGGTTCAAGAATAGTTCATTTTGAACTAATTTGATTCAAAAGTTAGGCAAAGCTGGGGACCTATTTGTGATTCAACTGAAGTTGGAGGAATTGGTTGTAATTTTGCCATCAAAATTAGATCCAGGATCGGGACCTGGGTTGCTTCGCTTGGGCAGCCTGTTCCTTCGGTTTCGCCCACAACGCCCAACCTTCCCTCAGCCGCGCCTCGCTCCGGTTCGCCGCGCCTTGCTCCGGTTTGCCGCGCCGGCTTCGCGCCCACTTCGCCGAGCCCAAGGGTGGTCGCATCATGGCTGCGTTTACTTCGCCGAGCCCGACGATGTTCGGGTTTCGCTCGGGTGCTGTTGTTTCGCCGGTTTCGACCAAGTCCAGCAAGTTCCGCGCTTTACTCGGCACGTCGGCCACGTTCTCACGCTTGTACGCCAACTTCTACTCCACCTTCTTCTGCTATTAAAACAGGGACTCAGAGAGGAGCAGGAGATGATTGATGATTTCTACCTGATTTCGAGTGGAGAGTTTGCTCCTTTCGCTGTGAATCTACGCAGGTGGCGTCGATTCGGACCGGGAATGCAGAGGGGCTGCAGGTTTCCTTGGTTTTTGATCTTCGAGCGAATCTGCGCAGGTGGCGTCGATTCGAACCGGGAACGCAGAGGGGCTGCAGGTTTCCCTTGGTTTTCTGTTCTGGTTTCGGGTTCAGTCCTATTCCCATTTGTCTTAGGTTTGATTTCATGTTTATGTTTGCTCTGTTCTCATTTGTCTCAAATTCAAACTCTATTGTGCTCTGTTGATATTGCTATTCCACTCAGTTGCCCTCATTGGATTTTTCTTTTGGGATTTGAATGTTCAGTTGGCTCTGAGATTATATCATGATTAATTCTGGTTTTCTGCTTGAAGTATAATTTGCTACCATGTTTAGTTAGATTTTGCAGACAACTAGATTTTCATAGCAATATTCTACTGCTGAATTCATTCTATGCCTTTGGCTTATTGGAATAAACTTTGACAGATTGAGAATCTTTGATTCACAAAATTAAGGGAAATGAGTTCAATGTTTTGTGGTTAAGCTTTAATAATTTGATGGGTTCCTATTTTAATTTGCTTTTGTTTCTCTGAAGTTGTTTGGGATATTTTAATTTTCTTTAGAAATTCCGTTAAAAGTTTATGTGATTATGTGGTTATTGTTTAATAGCATAATTACACAACTAGTTCAATCTCCTCAAATTAGTAGCATAATATTGCATTTATGTGCCTTTTAACTTAATTATTATGATCATAGTCATTAATAGCATTAATACATAGGCACGAGTCTTATTGGTAGCGTTAGGTTCGACTCAAACCGTCACACTATCATTTGCGTCTAACAAAACACCCCTACTTTACTGGAAAGGGATGAAAAAATATCAATAAAAGTTTTCCTACATCCCTTCAATGAAGGGCCTCTTCCCCTTTTGTATTCCCTCTTCTCCGCCTCTTTCCTTTCATGCTACTTGTTCTATGATCGGCTCATTTAAGGGCCTATTTTAGTTAGGATCCTTAAAAACTCTCCATTGTTGATGGTTATTTCATATCCAACAAAAGTTTCAATATCAAATGATCAATTTGATTTCACATCCTGCAGAAACCACATCTATCAAATTTAGTTCATATCGTGATATCCCATATAAGGATGCTTTTTGGACCGGTTTCAACCAGAACAAGTCTGGTTATAATTTTTCCAGTTCGAAACCAATCAAACAGGACTTTATATAACACCAATTTTGAATCACTCCTTTTCATTTTTATTGTGCATGTCATAAAAACATTTTTGTATACTTTTCTATTATCTACACGTCATGTTTTTGCTGAAAATATTTAAACATATAACTAAATGAATCTGTAACCCACATCTTAGGCATAAATGAAATTGTATTTGTCATCATAACGAAAAACGTGCATGACATCCTTTGTGGATTGACACGATATGAAATTCACTCCATTTGATTGAATATGCTTTACGCCTTTACCTCATCAAGATTTAGTTAATGGTTTTAAAATTTATACACAATGATTGAATTTTTCTAAATCATTCTAAAAGTTTTCCTTTATACTCGCATTCAAACCTACTTGAAGGCATACATGCTTACACTATTGATAGCAATTCCACTGAAAATAATTTTCAAAGCTATAAGTCTATCTCTATTCCTCTTGAATTTCACTATATGCCATTCAAACTCTTGTCGAGAATTATACCCATTCCATTTCTGATTCTATTCTTATTAAACCATCAAAGTTTAAAGTCTAAGTTATCAATTTCTCTGCTTTTCACTGCTACCCATTTCATTTCCTGAGAATACAAAATATTAATCCTCTTATGAATGATAATATCCACTAACTTTATTAGCTTGTCTGTCAGGTGCTTATATTTCAAGTCTATATCTTTTCTTAGTATCTTGCACTAGCTTTTTATCTGCATCTGTCCATAACATGAGAACTTATGCTCACTTATCACTATACACAGGTGTTGATGCAACAACTCTTACACATATTTCACAGTGCTCAGGTAATACACCACGCCGCTTCTAAAAAAAACCCTAATTTTAGCATAATTTTTTAAATGACTCATATCATATTTGATAATTTTACGCTGGCTATTGACTGCCTAATGCAACTCTCTATGTTTCTCATTTAGAACTTGGGACCCGACAAGGAAGCATTGTCATCTATATTCTAACTATAAAAATTCAAAATATAGAAATTTTGAATTTGTTTGACTAGTCTATGACATCTATATTCTGAATATAAAAATTTTCAAATTATGATTATTTTTGTGATGAATTAAATAAATAATTTAGTTTTTTAATTTGGTTGATTATCTATATTATATTAACATGAGTTCAATAATTAATAATATTTTATTTAATTTATAAATATTAAATTAAGTAAACTAATTATATTAGATTATTTTATTTAAAGTACTAACAACATGTATATTCATGTTAAGTAAAATTTATTAACATAAGTAAAAGTATGTTAATAGTTAAATATGTTAATATTAAAGGTTTAATATAACTATGGCATGAATTTTTTACTCATGTCAAATTAAAATAACATGAGTGACTTCATAATTAACATTGCCAAAAAAATCATGTTAATTTCCTTATTTCTAGTAGTGTTGTCTACATCACATTGGTATCTAATCCAAATTACTCCTATAGGTCCTCAAATACAAATGGTCCTTGATTTGAAATCTATTATAGTGCATTGCATTAGTTCACTTCCACGCATCCATTAGTATCGTCATTTTATTTTTCACATCATGTCATATAAGGATGACTATCCGTATGGGAGACATTGGTTGGACGAAAGTCAAGATTATCTTCTCCCACTTGAGTATACAGAAAGGCGAGGATTGAATGAAAGGTTTGGCATGCTCGAGTCATTTGGTAATCTTGATTAAAAAACTGGGTCTCGCCTAAAACTAAAGAGCGACTGCTATCATGTTTTGAGGACACAATAGTTGAAAACCTACCTCAGAGTGAGCACAACCACTCCTAGTGTCACTGGAACAAGGGCTTTCATGCAAATTTAATTCAACTGTATTATTATTTTCACCTCCATGACATTTGTTTTAATTTCTAAATTTATTTGTTAGCTTCTTGCATTTCTTGGACTGGTTGGCAAAAAAAATAAAGCTCATCTTTGCTTTGTTGATCTCAAAAGCTAATGTTTGTATTTCATATTATGAAGCCTTGTTATATTCTTGTCATAATCTGAAATAATTTTCAAATTGAAAGAGTAGAAATTCATTTGGATTAATTTCATTTCAGCATCATGTTAAATTGAAGAGAACATGAGCCTCAAGTCTAGCCATATTCTAAAATAATATTCAAATTGAAAGAGTAGAAACTCATTTGAATAGATGTCATTTCAACATCATGTTAAATGAAGAGAATACAAGCCTTAAGATAAAACTTACACTAGCTGAGATTGGGCCAGCAAATAAGGCTTAAATCTTATACTAATCTTTCCAGGTTTCTCTTCCTTTATTAATTTAACATACTTCATATAAGGACCAAATCTTAGAGCCTATTTAGCAATAAAAACAATTTAGACTTGCCATAAAATTTATAGTCTTACCTTGATATATATGTATGATGTAAAATAACGTTAGATATATTAAAAATTATATAAGATGTAAAATAAAATTAATTGATGTATTGAAAATGATGTAAAATATAAAATAAAATGAATTTTTTATATTAAAAATTGTGTATGATATTATAAAAATTAATTCAATATTATTTTGTTAATTTTTATAATGAACAAACTTTTTGGTGGTATGAGAACCAAACAGATCCTTAATTTACACTTCAATATAGGCTTCCACATTTGCAACTAAATTGACACCTACCTTTATCTACACTCTTTGGTAGCAACACATCTACGTCATCATAGGTATTAGCTTTTTGTACTTGCCTGCCTAAGGGAAACTTTTTAAAAGATGTTACTTACCTTTATCTACACTCTTTGATAGCAATGCATCTATGTCATCATAGGTATTAACTTTTTGGTCTTGCCTGGACAACTTTCTCAAAGTAGGTATTAGCTTTTCGGTCTTGCCTGGACAACTTTCTGAAAGACGTATCCTCTTCCCTTTAATTGTCAAGTTTAATATTTTCCAAAGATCTAGCTCTCTAGAGGTGTTCCAGCATTGATTTGAGCTTGATTTTGTAGATTATATCAAGGTCCTTTTCAATAAATTCTAAACTTTTAAATAAGCGTGCTTTAACTATTGCAATATAGTAATAATTTATTTCTTATGTAATTGAGATAAAAACCACGTGTACTTATGATAGTATCTTAGTTGATCTTATGTATGTATAACCGTATGATTATGTATGATAGTAGCCACTGATCTATGCATAGCTTTTAGAATATAATTAATAGATATATATTATATGAAAATCAAACAATTTTCGTGCAGTAATCTGTATGCCCAATGATTAACAAGCACAACAAACAAAATGCAACAACATTCTTTAGAAATGTCATTTTGGCAAAACACAACCAGCAAGTATAAAGTTCAGTTCTTAACAGGAAATGTGCTATGAAGAATATAACTAATTGTCAAACCACTGGAAAGATTTCCCTTAACACATATATCCAACGAATTCGATTTTATTCAGAAAAATGTTTATGCTCTAATAATCATAAAACCGATTAAACAAACAGATATGGAGGACGATTTCTACTCAGTTCAGGTCCCCAAAAAATTTCTCCACATATCAGGGTTTACCAAGCTCGGAAGAACGGAAAGTTTTCTTTCTATCATCGTTAGAGATGTCACAAAAGCATCCATACTAAAAGATATGGCTGATATGCAAAAGCCCAACCAAAAGGTTGATCAAAACTAGAGATTTCCTCCTTGAAAGAAGCAGAAGCAAACATGAACGAAGATCATAGAAAACGATCGCAGAGAATGTAGATTGCATACCCGTTCTGTAGACGCGCGATGGCCGGATGGACGGGCGAAGCCTCGGAATGAAGGAACAGGCCAACAGCGCAAACCCCTAAAGTGGAGTGGACCAGTCGACGGCCGGAACAAAAAAGGCCGCGCTTCGATTATAAATAAAAATAATAATAAATAAATAATTTTAATTATCTCACACAAATTTTAATATAAAAAATAGAGAGAATTACATACATACCTTTTAAATCATCTTAAATTACATATTAAACCCCTCATTTTTTAATTTTATAACTTAACCCCTCTTTCCTCCAAAAATAACATATTTAGGTCTTTCTCAAGATTTTTAAAGGATATTTTTTGTTGATTTATAATTATTTGAATGCTTATTATCAATAATATGTATATACAAATATTATAAACATATTTACAAATACATGTATTTTACTAGTTTTTATTTTTGGATGATTTAGGGGGTTAAGTTGTAAAATTAAAAAATGAGGGGTTTAATATGTAATTCAAGATGATTTAAGGGGTATGTATGTAAATGCCCCAAAAAAATATTATTTTATTTTATATATTTAAAAAATTTTAATAAAAAATTTAACTTTACTTTAAATTCTAAATCAAAATATTCAAAAAAAAATATTTATTTATTTATTTATTATTATTATTTTTTTTAAACTAGTAATATTTTAGTCATAATTTTGGTCCTCGTGCCAAACGTGACCAAAATTATTAGCTCAAACTCGATTTTATTATGACTCGATGTAAATTTATTATTATAAAATTTTCTAAAAAAATCATAATTAAGTCTTTATAACAACCTAAAAAAATAAAAAATAATCGTTATTGTACAAGAAAGCGATTGAGTTATTTATAAGTTGAATTAATTTTATTATCTGATTGCTCGCAGGCAATATTATATATATATATATATATTATGTAAAATATATTTTTGATGAAATTAAAAAATAAATAATAGCATTATCTTACTTAAAATTTATTTTTAAAAAGCAAAAGTAGAACCAAATTTTTACAATTTTACACGAATAGTTTTCGTATAATATTAACTTAAAACTCCTATGAACATCATTGAGTGAAATTTCTTCATATGGTATGTATAAATTAAAATTGGACTATTAATTATGTGTTTTTGATTTGATTAGAAAACAAATGTGAGTTTTAAATAAATAAAATAATATTTTGTCAATATTGGCGGACTCGCATCTTTTTTTTGTTTTATTCTCGACTAGAACATAATTTAGAACCCCACGCTTAGGCAAATTCTCAATTGTCCACATTTGTATCAACAAAATGGATTATGCCTTCAGAATGATTACAAAATTATTTTCTTTAGAGCTAATTCACATATGTCGAAAAGACAGACAGTAGAAAAAAATTATGATCTCATAAATCGCTTAATTTACATAAATTATGTATCTATATTATTTTAGTTTAGTTATAAAATTATACGTTATGTTATGATGCACATGAATTATAATACAACAAATCATTTAATATGTATAAATTATTTAATGAGTATATACAATATAATAGTATGTCGCGCACAATATATGAAACAACTAGTCTTATATCACATACGACTTCATGTTTTATAAGTCATATTTAGTATATGACTTACAACATGAGTTACAATACAGTAAATCATGTAATATAATCAAGTTATTCTATAAATATATAAAACATAATATTAAGTCACATGCACACAACACATATATAGAACAACTAATCTTGTATTACATAGGACTAATGTTTTATAAATCATGTTATACACCACTTACCGTTTTGAAAGTTATGTGCACTATACAATTTATAGACATTAAGGTAATTTGCTCAAGTCATTTACTTATACAATTACTTTGAATGTAAATCATATGGCAATTGTGACTTATGCTAAGAGTAGCTAAATCATGATCTATTAAGTCCAACTAAATTAATTCACTTTAGTGGAAAGAAGATAATTTCTCAGTGCATTTTTTTCTTCGGACTCATTTACAACAAATGAAAACTATTTTAATTAATAAACTATATCATAAGATTTTTTCTATATAAAAACAATATTTTTTAAAAAACTCTTTTTTAAAATACTTTCAAGGCCGACATGTAAAATTTCATAATTAAACTAGAATAGGAAAATGAGGGACACGATCCTACACCAGAGAATCCTTGAAGATAAATTGATCCTCGCAATATCCTTATGAATCCGTTCTCCCCCCATCCTCGACCCCAGGAATTCTTTAAGATCCAATATTTTTCTCCATCATATGTGGTTCCATAACAAATAATTGTTACACAATGAAGTGGTATCATACTGCTACAATGACATTTGAATACACCTTGGAAAAAAAATTGAAGTTAGCATATCAACTAAAGCACAATTTAAATTTGATAAAAATATAAAATCTATGAATAAATATAAAATTAATATAATAAATATTAATTTAAATTTTATAAAAGAATAAAACACAAACCTCAGTGTAACTTGAGAAACTACGATTAATTCTAACGTATGCTGCTACTAATTATTTTGAGACCGCTTTCATTAATTCATCTTCGTTATTAGGTGGAACAAATTCATAGCGGTTGATTCCAACTAAGGGAGAATAAATCTGCAAAATATCATTAACAAATTAACAAATCCCACATGTAGCATCACTTTTCTTTCGGAGATTATCCGTCTTCATAGTCTACCAAAGATAATAGTATCCAATCGAGATGCTCGATTTACAAGTTACTTTTGGAAAATGTTATGGAAGAAGATGGGTACTAAACTTTTATTTTCGACTGCTTATCACTCATAGACGGATGGGAAGACGAAAGTTATTAATTGGAGTTTAGGAGACTTACTTAGACGTCTAGTTGGTGATTATATTTCTAGTTGGGACTTGGTGTTACCCACGGCTAAGTTTGTCTATAATAGCTCAATCAATAGGTCAACTGGTATGAGCCTTTCATGATAGTTATAGGTTATGAGTCTAAAAAGCCTATAGATCTTATAGCATCACTTGTGTCATATAAGATTAGTAAGTTTGCATCATCTTTTGCACAACATATTATGATTTACATGAGGAAAGGCGAAAGTTATCTTTAAAATATGCTAAATATAAAATTAATGCAAATTTACATAAAAGTGTTATGAAATTTTATATAGGTGATTATGTGATGGTCTATATAAATCCAGCTAGATTTTCCTATGGAAAGTCTGAGAAATTTACTGCGAAAAAGATAGAACCTATCGAACTCTAAGGAAGGTTAGTTAAAACGCATGTGAACTTGAACTACCTCAACACATGACGATAAATCCAACATTTAATGTATCAGATCTTACACTATATCAAAAGTCACTTCCTAATCCAGTTCCTCCTATCGATCTCGTGCCCTCCACTGACCCAATTTCACCTACATCTTTCACTTTCACCCTTAGTCCCCACCTTGATGTTCCTTTGTCTAGTGAATGAAAGATAGCCTCTAAGTCTGTAGTTTCACTTCCACCTGAGCCGATGATGCCACCTGCACCCTCTTTGCCGGAAACCATACTATACGATCAAACTTCTTTAGCACTGATGGTTTACTGCACAGGTACCTTAGTAGGTAGAGAGATCTTTCACCTACAAAGGATTCTTAGATCACACATAATGAGCTAGTACATCTTCATCCTATCCTTTTGAAGGAGTATCGGTAGCAATCTTCGATGGAGTCGAATTATTCGAAGCTAAGGAGGATTGATGCAGCACCTAACTAGATACATTGACACTATAGATATAATCTGCGGTCTCAAACCTACATTTTGTTTATTTTGAGTCTTGTATATAGTTATTTTTATTTTTCACATATTTTATTAGGTTGTTTATTGGGTCAAACAATATATTTTTATGTCGGTGACAATATCCACTTATGAGTCCTATATATATTCTATTTTTAGTACAAGTCAATTTGAGTCAGAAAAGTTCAATTGGAATAAAATTGGATTTAATTTGAGTCCAATTTGTATCATTTATAATCTTTTTGAAAAAGGAATGGACCTATTTGTAAAAGGGATGAAAGCTGCAAGCTAAATCATAATCTCCCATTAAAATCCCTAAAAAAAGTTTCAGTTCAGATTGGGGAAGCAATCATGGCTGCGGTTCAGATCAAGGAAGCAATCATGGCTGCAGCTCGCTCGGTCTGGATTTACGACGTCGATTCCGTCGGTTTCAGCGGTTCTCCTCACCAGCCACGAGCCCCATGCAAGCAAACTCAGGCCACGATCTTCTTCCCCAACTGCCAGGCACGCGTCCTGCGCAAATAAGTAAACCGCACTCTCTTTTCCACCCTCAGCTTCTTCTATAAAGGGAAGAACGCGGCAACTAAGGGAGGAGATGGGATTTGCTTGAATTGAGTCATGAGAAGAGCTAATTCACTGTCTGTTTGATCTCGAAGCAGGTGGCATCGAATCATCGCCGGAGCAACAAGGGGCTGCGATGGGTCTTCTTCCAAGTCATCGATTCTAGCAGGTGGCTACAAGTTTGACACAAGGCTATAGAGCAGCTACAGTTCTTTAGGGTTTGAGGTTCTAATTAGTTGAAGGCTTCTAGATCTCTGTGTTCCTATTCATTTTTTTGTCTTTTTCTTGTTCTTCTAGCTGAAATTACAACAGTTTGCCTGAATTTTTAAGTTGTTTTATCACATTGGGTAGCTGAATGTAATAATCATTTAACTCTGGTCTAGCCTTGTTAGTATTCTCTGTTTTCATGCTTATAACTTTAGCATTCACTGTTCTAATCAAGTTTGGACTGCACTCTATTTTTCTTGTTGCTTTGAATCTAATCCTGTAACGGCTTATTATTTGAATTAACTTTATGTAGATGCAGATAGTTTATATGGTTAGCCTAAAATTTGCTATGCATGTTTAAGTTGATATCAAGGATTTCAGCATGGTAGTGCAAGAATTTCAAGTTAAATGCATGTATGTTAAATCTCCTCAGGATAACGCTTACATTATAGCTACAGTATTCTATGTTTCGTATTATGCCTTGTGAAGCAAACTCCTACTCAAGATTTTAATTTATGGTTAATATAAACTAAATTTAGTTCAGAAATATTACTTTCAAAATTTTTAATTTTGCTTCCACTTTCATGAAGTGAAATTGAGAAATGTTTTGGATACATGAAGATTTGTACTTAGAAAGTACTCATTCTGGGGTTTAATTTACATGTATATTTTTTTTAAACTCTTTTGAATTTTTAATTGAGATGAAAATTCTGGTGTTGATATGCACATTTAAACTTCACAATTTCAAACTATGCACCCATTTAAAGTTTAAAATGCTCTCATTTTTCTTAATCAGTGCAAACTAAAGTAAAAATAAATAAATAAATAATTTTTACTTAATTTATATGTTTTATTTTTTAAATCAAATTTATATTTATATTAAATACATAAATATAAATAACTAAAATGCCTCTCTCTCTCCTACCTCAATGTTGCCTGCATGCACAGCTGTTGCACATAGGGCCAGGCGCAAGCTGCACAGTAGGTGCAGCAGCCCATGCGCATTGGGCCTATGTGAAAAGCCGGTGCAAGTGGCCATGCGCACGCAGTAGCCTGGGCCCTTGCTCTCTGTGTAAGCCTCTTTATAGCAGTCTATGAGCATGAGCAAGAGCGCACAAACTTGAAGCCAACGATTAAGAAATAAGTAAACGAAATGCAAGATAAAGATTCAAGCATTATTTTCAGTTAGATAAAATGAACAACCCAACAATTGTCTAAGCGACCTAATCAACATCACTGTGCAATTTTGCACAAATAAGGATACACTATATCATTTCATCATAAAAATAGATAATCTTATGCTAAACAGAATGAATGGAGAAAACTTTATTCTTAAATGCAATAAGAAAACACTAGCCCTTCATGTCTCAAAACTTCTATATTACATCAAAGTTATAATCAATAGATACAAAAAAAAACAACAAAAATGTCCTAACAACGATTATATGTTTGATAATATAATCAAAGTTAAACTTTTTAGATAATAACAAATAAAAACTCTCTTCATATTCTAAATACTAAGAACATAATAACAAATTTAATTTAAATTAAAAAACCCTTGATATCATAGTCTAGGACTATACGCACCTTTCCAATCTTGTTTGTCATGGCAGTAGAAATCTCATCACCATAAGTGTAGGTTGTAAACCTTGATCCTTTGACCTCCCAATTTTACGATCCATAATCAACCTACGTTTTAAAAGTAATTGGTTTTTGCGGGCTTAATTAATTTCTCAGTTATCACAAAATTATTCTCTGATATTTAGCATTATTTTGTGAATAATCTGCTTTGTAACATCGCTGATCTCTAAACTGCATTATCATTCATCTGTCCCGCATCATTATGCTACTAGACTTTGTAGGCTCCACATTTGAAAATGAGCGACGGAGCAGCCAGACAATCCGGTCATGCTAGTAGCGTGGCCTGACTGGATCGTCCAGTCATCCCGGACCGTCCATTCGGGCCAGATTGGACAGTCCAGTCGAGCCAACAAGATGGCCTGACTGGACTGTCTGGCTAGGCCGAATCATCCGGCATGCCACGCTAGACTGAACCATCCAGTCAAGCCACCTCTTTAACCCGACAAGATGTTCTGATACAATAAAGCACTCGCAACAGCTCAACTAGTAAAATATTTGGTGACGCTCATCTCCAATTTGATCACACATTGTTACTTCTAGTGAGCCACACAACCTTGGATTTTATTTCATTTTTCATTTTTTTTTGTTTTTCATTAATACTTCATAATTGTTTTTGATAAGTATCACCAAGGTCCCAGGCGACCTCCAGCGGCATCGCGACGGCACAGCTCATGCGCATAGTTGGCTATACACAGACTTGCACGGAGAGCAAGGGCCCAGGCTGCTACGTGCGCAAGGCCACTTGCGTCGGCTTTTCACATAGGTCCAACATGCATGGGCTGCTGCACTTATTGCGCAGTCTGTGTCAGCCTTATCTGCAACAACTATGCATACAGGCAACATTGAGGTAAGAGAGAGGCATTTTAGTCATTTATATTTATATATTTAATATAAATATAAATTTGATTTAAAAAATAAAACATATAAATTAAGTAAAAACTATTTATTTATTTATTTTTACTTTAGTTTGCACGGCTTAATAAAAATGAGAGCATTTTAAACTTTAAATGGGTGCATAGTTTGAAATTGTGAAGTTTAAATGTGCATATAAACACAAGAATTTTCATATCAAATAAAAATTCAAGTGAGTTTAAAACACAAGAATACATACATTCACATTTCAAAAACTATAAGGTACTAATTGTTTCTGAAAATCAATATGTAAATTAAACACGAGTATTTTCTAAGTACAAATCTTCATGTATCCAAAACATTTCTCGATTTCACTTCATGAAAGAGGAAGCGAAATTAAAAATTTTGAAAGTAATACTTCTGAACTAAATTTAGTTCATATTAACCACAAATTAAAGTCTTGAGTAAGAGTTTGCTTCACAAGTCATAAAACAAAACATAGATTACTGCAGCTCGTTCTCAATACAAAGAACGGCAGCCGCAACACTGTCGTGCGAACTCCTCAAAGGTCATGTCAGAAAATTGGTTGAGGCCGTACACACAAGTGTCAGCATTATCACAAACCTCACGTTCTTTCTGATTTCTTTCATAGATATAATGAACTCTCTTCTTAAAGATAATGAAACGCTTCTGAATCTGATCAGGTTTTCTTGGAACCTTATAATCATTTCGCCATCTCATATAGAGGTTCCACAAGGATTCTTCTGATTTCACATCCTCATCACGTACGAACCTGACACAGTCGGAATCACTCATTTCTAATTCATCCCCCAGATCGCCAGATTGATTCCCATCACCGACCTTTTTCTTGCTCATCTTAGTGACCTTCCTCTTGCTGGACAGCTCCCTCACCTTACTAGGTTGATTCTCGTCACTGACCTTCCTCTTGCTGGACAGCTCCTGTTTGCCCATCTTAGTGACCTTTTTCTTGCTGGATAGCTCTCTCACCTCACTAGGTTGATTCCTGTCACTGGCCTTTGTCTTGCTGCACAGCTCCCTTACCTCGCTAGGCTGATTCCCATCACTGACCTTTCTCTTGCTGGACAGCTCGCGTTTGCTCATCTTCATGCAACTCAGAGTTAGCGCACCAGTGGCCATAAAGTGTTCCTAGTCAATAAAGAATAATATAACGTCAATTCGAGTCTATAAAAAATAATAAATATGTGAAATAATATGAAATCCTTCGTACCAAACAACCAGTAGCAATGTATTTCACTAAAATGATCATCATCAATAGCACCCTTATGCAAACCATGCGAGAATGATATATGAAAATCTTCACTCATTTATGCAAGATAGATTTATGGATATCATTTTTTAATTAAAAAAAATGATATCCATAAATCTATCTTACATAAATCTATCGTAATACCCATTTTTTACTTATTGTTATCTAATGCTATCCATAATCATAAAATAAAGCAATGTCTGTGAATGACATTTTCAGGGTTATTAATAAACATCGCTAAAACTGTATCTCAATCCTATAAGTGCATTTTTCTCAGTGAATGAGATAAATAAAAAAAACAAATTTTTCTAGTGACATTGAATTAGATATTAACATTACAACTCAGGAAATAGAGACACAAGGACACACAGAGATATCACACAACACAACCACACAATAAATTTTCAAAATACAAGATACAAACACAACAAAATACATTACATAATAATTAAAAAATAAATAACAATGTGATTATGTAATCTAACATTAAGCTTTTACTCAATATTATAAAAACATCTAAGATAAATCCAACATCATATTCTAAAAACTAACACTAACAGAAAAGAGCATGAAAGTATTCCTCGACATAGTAAACCATTGGCACTGATCATTGGTCAACAAAATAAAATACTCACTGGTACAGGAATTCCATAAAAAGTGCAATCAACTTAGAAGCAGTCAATATAAAAACACAAAGTAGCCAAAGTTGGGTAGATAAAGCACAAACAAATAGTAAGATCAATTATTATGCTTGATTAAATTTCTAGAAGTAAAGCATATACGATCCATAATCAACCTACCTGAAAAGA
>KZ452026.1:866526-909051 GCA_002786265.1 Apostasia shenzhenica
AGGCCACCGGCGGCGGCGCAGGGCGGCGCGGTGATCGCGCGGTTGCCGGATCTGTGGAGGGAGGGTGAGTAAGGGTATAATATATTTTTATGTTAGTGGGAATGCCCACTATAGTGTCCTGTAATTATTTTGAGTCTTATTTGGTCAATTTGGGTTAATTAGATTCAAATTGAATTATTTATATTCCTATTCAGTGTCAATAGCAGCTTCTACGATCTCCTGATACACTGTATGTTGGAATGGTATGACAATCGCATGAGTAGAGGCATAGAGCTCTTAGCCGAGCAGTTTGCTTCTATTAGCCTCTATGACCCTGTTTGGCGCGAGGACCAAAATATGACCAAAATAGTATTAGTTTAAAAAATAACAATAATAATAATAAATAAATTATTTTAATTATTCTGCACAAATTTTAATATAAAAAAAATATTTTACTTCACATACTCAACAATTTTTAATAAAAATATAAACTTTATCACATCTTAGATCAAAATACTCGATTGGTCTAGAATGTGAAATAAAGTTGATATTTTTATTTTAAATTATTGAGTATGTAAAGTAAAATAATATTTTTTATATTTGAATTTGTGTAGAATGATTTAAAAAATTTATTTATTATTATTATTGTTGTTTTTTTAATTAGTACTATTTTGGTCCTGTTTTGATCCTGTTTTGGTCCTCACGCCAAACAGGTGATCACGTTTTGCAGAGCATACTTAGCTAACGATGCGAACTTGACTTCATACTCTAGCACGGACATGCCTTTCTTCATTAGCCTAAGCAATTCACCAAACATGTCATCTTTGTTAGAAGGAGGGACATACCTACTCCTCTAAGTAATGGTCTTAGTTGCTTTCCCACCAAATCAAATACTGCGATAGTTCACCAATCTTCGATTGTAGCATCCGTATCTAAAGCAACCAATGAGACCTTCCTATTTGTTGTGGAGCAAATACTCTTGATGACCTTCATCTTGCTGATCCAAGATTCAACAGCATTAGGGTCCATAGTACCCTCAAAATGCGGAGGTTGCATCTTCAGGAAAAGCTCGACAGCATGATTCATGTGCAAGTCTTCCTGCTCCTGGACTACAGGTCGCAGGTCTTTGCATATTATACAATGGTAAAAGTGACCACGTGTGCAACTTGTACATTCATATCTACTGGTTGACCTTGCATAATGGCCCACCCTAATCTCCAAAAGTAATACTAGTGGCCTGTCCTGCAGCAATTGTCCTCTTGAAGAAAAACACAATACGATAGTGGCAGGTACTAAACCACTTACAACAGAAAATGGGTGACTGATGACCTAGATGGAAAAATCCTAACGGATAAAAAAAAAGTTCTTAAAATATGAGTATTTTAAATTCATCCTTCATTTACATCATATATATCAAATAGAAACTGTAAATATTTAAGACAACTGAAAAGATATGTGTCTATAAAATAAGATATATGGCACTGAATAGAGGAGGTGTTGGTGTAAGTGTTACCATTGGAGACGTGAAAACAATGGATCTTGACTGTTAAGATCCATAGTGTGATAAATTTTGATTTTATGCAGGTGTAGATAAATTAATTTAGTTGTCTTAGAAATATTAGATTGAAAAATGAGCTTACGTAGAGGGTAATTTTTAAAGTACTTCTCAATGTATAGAACTCATTAATAGGAATCTTCGTTGGAGTCAAGGATATACAATTCGATCTCCCACTTATATCATCTCTTGTCACCAAAAATATAACTTCTGTGTGTGGCGAGGATCCTCGATTTCTAATCGCACCATTGATACATCAAAATTCCTCTATATATTAAGTAAAGATAAAAATTTGACAAAGATGAAAGAGTTGGTTGTATAGTTGGTATTCATAATAGGCACAGAGATATTTTAATTTGAGTTTTAATTTTATAACCTTTAATAGGTTCTTTTTGAGGTTATTATAATCTCAATTTCATAGTATGCCAATACTTTATTGTTGGGCATACTACTTCATTTCAGTAAATCTTATTTTCTTTTTTTTAGTCATCTTATCAGTCAAAACAATTCTCTAAACTATATATCTAATCGAGGGAAGCAATAGGATACATTTTTCCATCAAACTATTGAATTGTACTTTAGCTCTCGTATCATCATTGTCATCATCAAAAATTACTCTTATGTGAAGCATATGTATGATGTTCATCCACTTTTTCGCCCCCGAACTTAGTTTCATGATGATACTCAACCTCCATATCTCTAGGATTATATATTATTGTGGATTTAACAAGAGAATTATATTACCTTAAAGAAAGCATTTTTATTCATTTAACTTTTAAAGTTAGATGTTTACATGTATCACTCTGTACTTTGAATGTATAATTATAAACTACACTTCTTTAGATTAATGAATTGCTAGATTTTTCTCTCCTTAAATAATATGAAGGGTTGTATCCTCTTCAACTTGATGATGGGGATTATTATGCATTCAAAATATAGGGTGACATTCATTTAACTTTGAGGTTAAATAGTAAAAAGCCATTATTTATAGGTGATATGTGATTCCCCTATTCTAATAGATGCTTGAAAATGTATGAGATATGAAGGAGCTTTTTAGCTCATTAGATTGTTTAATATAATTTTGAAGACTAACAGAATGTAAAATGAATGAAAAAAGTGTACATTAGCACTTATTTATAAATTAAAATCATGCACAAAAATTATGCTAAATATAAAAAAATTATGCTAATGAGTTATATTTTAATATTTTGAGAGAGGGTGATCGAGCATAGATTACATCTTGATATTAGATATCACAGAACCAATTTGATTTTATGTCAGACAGATTTAATGCAAAAGCTATTCATTAGTTGAGAAGTTTAATGGAGATACTTAACGAGAGAAAAGATCACATTTAATTTTATTGATTTAGAAAACGTTTATGATAAAGTCCCAAAAGAAGTGTTCTGGAGAGCTTTAAAAAAGAAATGATTTTACACTGCTTGTATTCAAATTATTAAGAACAAGTATAAAAGAGTTGTTCGGACGCAAGAGAATTTAATTAAGAATTTTTCTATTCCAGTTGGATTACACAAAGATTTAGATTTAAGTCTATCTCTTTGTATGGACATATTTACAAAAAGTGCTTTGGTGTTACTTTTTATAGGTTATATTCTCCTCATTGATAAGACTAAAGAAGAGGTTAAGGCAAAATTCGAGTTATGGAGTAATATATTAAAAATCTAATTGTTTTATCTTAGTAAATCAAAAATTGAATATTTAGAGTGTCAATTTAGTCAAAATATGAACACTTATAGTAAGGAAACGATAATCACAAACAAGATAAATATCGTAGAAATGAGTATGTTAAAGTGGATGTGTGTGTATACACGAAAGAATAAGATGGAAAGATTGAAATAGTATCAATTTATAATAATCTTAGAGAGAGTTAGCTTACATAGTTTAGATACATAAATCATAGATCAGTAGAAGTTTTAGGAAGAAAAACTGGACTATTAGATTCTGTTCATGTAAAAAGAAGAAGAAAAAAGCCAAAAAAAGATGGGCTCATCCTCCTAATTCATGAATTTCTTTCTTATTAATAAATAAAATATATTAAAATATTTTAAAATTCATTTATTAAGCTCAAAAGAGCTTCATATGTAGCCCCGCAATCGAGCATGTTCATATGAACGAACTGAATGCTAATTATGCAGCCCCTAAATCGAGCATGTTCATATGAACGAACTAAATGCTAATTATGCAGCCCCGCAATTGAGCATGTTCATTGTTTCTTTTGTTGAATTTCAATCAGTTTGATGATGATTATAGTTATTTAGTAGATTATGCTTGTATCAAAACCTGCAAAATCACAAAAATAATGTATGTGGTGATTTGTGCTTCTCACTGTATTTTAACCCAACAATAATGCATGCTTATATTAGAATCAATGCTCATTGATTCAGCAATTGGACAAATTTTATGAGCAAGAAGAATACAAATGAGAAGCAAATTTTATGAGCAAGAAGAATACAAATGAGAAGGGAGAGGTTTCCTTTTTGTTTGTAAGATTTTGATTTCTTCTTGGTGCTGAAATGCTAAGACTTCGTTGCATTCATTATTTGCATCTCCTAGGGACAGTTTTACCAAATGGCTTTTGTTTCGAAGATCGGAATTCTACTAAAAGGAAATTTATCATCCGCTTCATCAATTTCCCAAGCTGGGCGATGCATGTTATCATCAAAACTCTTTGCTCGAGGTTGGACTTTCAATGCTAATTTTTTGTTTCATAAGGTAGCTTTCTAGTGACAATATGGATTAGGATATGTTACTTGCAATTTTATAGGGTGGTCGAACAACATGGATGATCAGAGCCAAAGAATTGCATTCTCTGGTTGTGGTAAAGTTGATGATGGTATGCTATCCAAATTTCCAAATGTTTGGAAGGCATTTAAAATAGTATTATGAAACTAACTTTAATTCTCTTCTCTTCAGGTAAAGTGATTATGATCTATGCGTCTAGTGAAGAGGCTTCTGCTGCCATGACAGCCATGGATGGGAAGGTGTTCTAGTTCTAAATTATGATATCTGAAATTTCAATTTTTGATTTTGATGACTGCTATCAATTGATTTTTTTTTTTTGTTAATTGTTGTCTTGTTCATTTGGATGGAATGTGAAAATAATGTCTTTTCGTTCTTGCATCAAGGTTTGACTTGATAGGGATCTTGGATTGTTATCATGCATCTTGAATGTTCTACTGTGAATCACTCTGTCAGAATTGTTTTATTCCATTGATTATAGTTTTCTGTAGTACAGAAGTTTTATACAGACATTAATAGCGAGTTTCTCTCTAGATCAAATTTTCTAGTTTATTCTGTTGTACGTAAGTTGATCTAGTTTGATATTAGAATAAGTTGTGTATCCTTGTACATTTGAAATATTAATATATATTACTGATGGGTATATGCTTTATTTGAGATCTTTTAATTTTTAATTTTACTTTGGTCACATTTCACTGTGTTTTATGTCAACTCAAAATTATAATTAAATCTTTTGGTTACATCTCTGTTCTTAATTGCTCAGTTTCATGTTTGTGCATTATTAGTTGGATTTAGTTCAGATCAACATTGAAATTGGTGTCGCATGCTGAAAAACTTGGTATGAAATGTCTCCCTAGGTTGGGTAAGAAATCCACTAAACAATCATGTGTTCGATAAGGTTGCTATAGATGATGTTGATCATGTTAAAGAATTTTTTCATGATTGATTGTTAGCTTTAAATATTTCATACTGATAACTCCATGATATTTAAAACTATTATTATTATTATTCTTATTGTTATTGTAATTTTGTGTTGTGTTACTTAGGAACATGTTGCAACCAAGATGTGCGATGAGGAGTTGACTCATGACACCGAGATCAGCGATCAAGAGCTGTTTGATTGCACTAAAAAGAGTGACCCAGAGCTGAATGACTGCATGGAGATAAGCAGTCAAGACTTGAAGTCAGAAGAGAACCTGTGGGATCTATACCACAGGTGGCAAAAGTTTTATATGATTTTGAGGGATCATGAGGACATGCTGAAGCGATTCAATCGATTCAAGGAGATTGCTAAGTTTGTTTATGAATTTAATATGAACAATTATGATCCTTGCGTCCCTAGCTCCTGTCGGATGGGCCTCAACATGTTCAGTGATATGACAGATGACGAGCTTAGCTACTTAAGAGGATTTGGTTCCGCTAAGTTAAGAAGGGAATTAGAGGAAATGATGAGTAGAGGTTCTCATGCAGAGAGCCTGATTTGAGACACTTTCACATACAGTTTGGAGGGCAGGCATAGCCCGATGAGGTTTGTGTGAAGCTTTTGTTTAGTGTTTTTATTAGTGGATGTAATACTAACTTTAATTAGCTCTGTCACTTGTGAGCACTTTCTGGGCATATTTGTGTTTTGGTGTGTATTGGAGGTCATCAAATGACTTACATTTTGTACTGGAAGTTGTAGGGTTGTAGCAGTTTTAATTATAAATGTGTCAGTTACCTTTGGATTTGAATTTTAATTACCTTGAAATGTGTCAGTTACTTTGGGAAGATCTTTATTAGTTATTATACTTAAAGAGATGTTCATATTTTGATTTTCTCTGTTTGTATCCCATGTTAATATTTTGATTTCTCAGTATATATGTCCAATCCTATATGACCTCATGTTATATATTTATAAAATAACTTGAATATATTACATGATTTACAGTATTGTAATTCATGTTGTAAGTTATATACGAAACATGACTTATAAAATATGAAGTCGTATGTGATATAAGACTAGTTGTTTCATATATTGTGCGCGATATACTATTATATTATATATACTCATTAAATAATTTGTACATATTAATTGACATATTGTATTATAATTCATGTGCATCATAACATAACGTATAATTTTATAACTAAACTAAAATAATACAGATATATAATTTTTGTAAATTAAGTGATTATGAGATTATAATTTTTTTTCTACTGTCAGTCTTTTCGACTTATGTGAATTAGCTCTAAAGAAACTAATTTTGCAATCATTCTAAAGGCATAATTCATTTTGTTTATACAAATGTGGATAATTGAGAATTTGCCTAAGTGTGAGGTTCTAAATTATGTTCTAGTCGAGAATAAAAAAATAAGAAAAAAATGCGAGTCCGCCAATATTGACAAAATGTTATTTTATTTATTTAAAACTCACATTTGTTTTCTAATCAAATCAAAACCACATAATTAATAGTCCAATTTTAATTTATACATACCATATGAAGAAATTTCACTCAATGATGTTCATTAGAGTTTTAAGTTAATAATATATGAAAACTATTCGTGCAAAATTGTAAAATTTTTTATTCTACTTTTGCTTTTAAAAATAATTTTTAAGTAAGATAATGCTATTATTTATTCTTTAATTTCATCAAAAACATATTTTACATATTTTACATATTTTACATAATATATATATATATATATATAATATTGCCTGAGACAATGGGATAATAAAATTAATTCAACTTATAAATAACTCAATCGCTTTCTTGTACAATAACGATCAATTTTTATTTTTTTAGATTTTTGTAAAGACTTAATTATGATTTTTTTAGAGAATTTTATTATAATGAGTTTACATCGAGTCATAATGAAATCGAGTTTGAGCCAATAATTTTGGCAATGTTTGACACGAGTACTAAAATCATGACTAAAATATTACTAGTTTAAAAACAATAATAATAATAATAATAATAATAAATCAATAAATAAATAAATTTTTTTGAATATTTTGATTTAGAATTTAAAATAAAGTTAAAATTTTTTATTAAAATTTTTTAAATATGTGAAATGAAGTAATATTTTTTTATATTAAATTTTGTGTGAGATAATTAAAATTATTTATTTATTATTATTTTTATTTTTAATCGAAGCGCGGCCTTTTGTGTTCCGGCCGTCGACTGTTCCACTCCACTTTAGGGGTTTGCGCTGTTGGCCTGTTCCTTCATTCCGAGGCTTCGCCCGTCCATCAGGCCATCGCGCGTCTACAGAACGGGTATGCAATCTACATTCTCTGCGATCGTTTTCTATGATCTTCGTTCATGTTTGCTTCTGCTTCTTTCAAGGAGGAAATCTCTAGTTTTGATCAACCTTTTGGTTGGGCTTTTGCATATCAGCCATATCTTTTAGTATGGATGCTTTTGTGACATCTCTAACGATGATAGAAAGAAAACTTTCCGTTCTTCCGAGCTTGGTAAACCCTGATATGTGGAGAAATTTTTTGGGGACCTGAACTGAGTAGAAATCGTCCTCCATATCTGTTTGTTTAATCGGTTTTATGATTATTAGAGCATAAACATTTTTCTGAATAAAATCGAATTCGTTGGATATATGTGTTAAGGGAAATCTTTCCAGTGGTTTGACAATTAGTTATATTCTTCATAGCACATTTCCTGTTAAGAACTGAACTTTTGTACTTGCTGGTTGTGTTTTGCCAAAATGACATTTCTAAAGAATGTTGTTGCCTTTTGTTTGTTGTGCTTGTTAATCATTGGGCATACAGATTACTGCACGAAAATTGTTTGATTTTCATATAATATATATCTATTAATTATATTCTAAAAGCGATGCATACATCAGTGGCTACTATCATACATAATCATACGGTTATACATACATAAGATCAACTAAGATACTATCATAAGTACACGTGGTTTTATCTCAATTACATAAGGAATAAATTATTACTATATTGCAATAGTTAAAGCACGCTTATTTAAAAGTTTAGAATTTATTGAAAAGGACCTTGATATAATCTACAAAATCAAGCTCAAATCAATGCTGGAACACCTCTAGGGAGGTAGATCTTAGGAAAATATTAAACTTGACAATTAAAGGGAAGAGGATAAGTCTTTGAGAAAATTGTCCAGGCTTCATTTTAGTAAATTTGCATTTACTCCAAATTATTTTTTTTTGAAGTTCAAAAGAAAATAATTTGGAGTAAATGCAACGACAACAATAACAACAAAGCCTTAATCTTACTAGGTAAAATCGGCTACATGAATCTTTTGTTTTCATTGCGCTCTATCAATTACTAAATCCTTATTTAGGTCTAAGTGAGTGAGAACACTTCTTACAGTTTCTTGCCAATTTAGAGTAAATGCAAATTTATTAAAATAAATTAATCATTATAAATTTAAATTTTGTTTTAAGTGGAAAGAAGTTGCACTCATTGGTATGTTTAAAGCTACTTTTGCTGCACAATCTGCTAGTTATCAAGGTATTACACTAAAAAAGGTTGGTGATCGTGCAGATACGAACAAGGGGTTTTTAGTGGTGCGTGTGGCCTAAGTATATTTGTGCATGCACACAATTTCAATGTGTGCACATGCCGGGTGCTACTTGTATAGCGGGAAGGATGTTGGTTCGTGCTTATTTTCCTGGATGTAGGCCTGTGCGGTATTTTGCTAGACTTGGTCTTGTGTGTGTATGTGCATTGTTGGACGTGGGCTTGTACCATGGGGTTGAATGGGGTTTGTGTAGGAGCTATTGGGCACAAAGTTGTGTGCGCCAGTCAAATATCATGCTCGTAGTGACAAATGAAATCGATCAGGTTCGAGGAGAATAGAGCGGCTAACCTTGTGAGTTGCAACTGAGTTGATAATATAAAGTTACAATTTCTCTGAGGAAAATATTGAAGCTCTGATGCTAAATTATGTAGAACGTGTCTAGAGAAAGAGAAGTATAGAATTCGTATCCAAATTCTTTAAATATTATGATATGAGGTTTATTGAAATTGGCACAAAAAGGTCTCTTCTAGTTCATTGTTACATGCCTCAACATTCTTATTGGAGC
This sequence comes from Apostasia shenzhenica, assembly GCA_002786265.1. Lineage (NCBI taxonomy): Eukaryota > Viridiplantae > Streptophyta > Magnoliopsida > Asparagales > Orchidaceae > Apostasia > Apostasia shenzhenica. Next base: position 875,876 of record KZ452026.1, read on the forward strand.
CATCTTCTCCTAAATCCTTCCATAAGGCATTGATATATGTCTTCCACATGTTGCTCAATGTACTTGAATTTAAATGTCTCCATGTAGCCTTCATTTCTTTCCTTTACCATTTTTTCCCTTGTCCTGTTTCTAATTGAGATGCTTTGATTTGCATCCGTAGCATAAAGCTTCATTGTTTCTTTGGTTGAAATTCAATCAGGTTGTTGATGATTATAGTTATTTAGTAGATTATGCTTGTATCAAAACCTTCAAAGTCTCAGAAATAATATATGTGGAGATTTGTGTTTCTCTCTCTATTTTAATCCTACAACAATGCATGCTAATATTAGAATCAATGCTCATCGATTGGGAAATCGAATAAATTTAATGAGCAAGAAGAATCCAAACGAGCAGGAAGGAATTCAACAGTATGTTATGCCTTTGATTAGAAGAATGAGAAGCAACCGTAGCATCAAGGAGGAGGAGAGGTTTCCTTTTTGTTTATAAGATTTTGATGTCTTCTTGGTGTTGAAATACTAATACTTGGTTGCATTCATTATTCACATCTCCTGGGGACAGTTTTACCAAATGGCTTTTGCTTCAAAGATTGGAATTCTACTAAAAGGAAATTTATTATCCGCTCCATCAATTTCCCAAGCTGGTCGATGCATGTCATCATCAAAACTCTTTGCTCGAGGTTGGACTTTGAATGCTAATTTTTGTTTCATAAGGTAGCTTTCTAGTCACAATATGGATTATGATATGCTACTTGCAATTTTATAGGGTGGTCGAACAGCAGTGATGATTGGAGCCTAAGAATTGCATTCTCTGGTTGTCGTAAAGTTGATCATGGTATGCTATCCAAATTTCCGAATGTTTGGAAAGCATTTGAAATAATATTATGAAACTAACTTTAATTCTCTTCTCTTCAGGTAAAGTGATTATGACCTATGCGTCAAGAGGCTTCTACTGCCATGATTGCCATGGATGGGAAGGTGTTCTAGTTCTAATTTACGATATCTGAAATTTCAATTTTTGATTTTGATGACTGATGTCAATTGATTTTATTTTTTTTGTTAATTGTTGTCCTGTTCATTTGGATGGAAGTTTTTTCGTTCTTGCATCAAGGTTTGACTTGATAGGCATCTTGGATTTTTAACATGCATCTTGAATGTTCTACTGTGAATCACTCTGTCATGATTATTTTTTTCCGCTGATTACAATTTTCTGTAGTACAGAAGTTTTATAGACATTAATAGCGAGTTTCTCTCTAGCTCAAATTTTTTTACTTTATTATGTTGTACGTAAGTTGATCTAGTTTGATATTGAAATTGGTTGTGTCCTTGTATATGTAAAATGTTAATATATTACTGATGAGTATATACTTTATTTCAGGTCTGTTTTTATTTTTAATTTTACTTTGGCCACATATTACTGTGTTTATGTTAACTCAATTTTACTTGAATCTTTTGGTTACATCTCTTTTTTTAATTGATCAGTTTCATTTTTGTGCATTATTTGTTAGATTTAGTTCGAATCAACATTTAAATTGGTGTCGCATGCTTAAATATTTGGCATGAAATTTCTCCGTAGGTTGGGTAAGAAATCGACTAAACAATCATGTGTTCGAGATAAGGGTGCTATAGATGTTGATCATTTTAAAAAAATTTATCATGATTGATTGTTAGCTTGAAATATTTCATACTGATACAAACTCCATGATATTTCTTCTACAAACTTTAAACTATTATTATTGTTATTGTTATTATGTGTTGTGTTACTTAGGTTGCAACTAAGATGAGCGATGAGGAGTCGACTCATGACACAGAGATCAGCGGTCAAGAACTGTTTGATTCCACTAAAGAGAGTGACCCGGAGCCGAATGACTTCATGGAGATGAGGGGTGAAGACTTAGAGTCCGAAGAGAACTTGTGGGATCTTTACCACAGGTGGCAAAAGTTTTATATGATTTCGAGGGATCATGAGGACATGGTGAAGCGATTCAATCAATTCAAGGAGACTGCTAAGTTTGTTTATGAATTTAATATGAACAATTATGATCCTCATGTCCCTAGCTCCTGTCAGATGGGCCTCAACATGTTCAGTGATATGACAGATGACGAGCTAGGCTGCTTTAAAGGATATGATCCCACTCATTTAAGAAGGGAATTAGAGGAAACAATGAGTGGGGGTTCTCATGCAGAGAGCCCGATTTGAGGACACTTTCACATACAGTTTGAAGGGCAAGCATAACCCGATGAGGTTTGTGTTCTTGCTTCTGTTTAGTGTTTTTATTAGTAGAAGTAATACTAATTTTAATTAGCTCTGCCACTTGTCAGCACTTTCTGGGCATATTTGTATTTTGGTGTGTATTGGAGATCATCAAATGACTTACATTTTATATTGGAAGTTGTAGGGTTTTAGCAGTTTTAATGCCTGTTGTTGGGCAAACGATAGTAATAGCTAACTCTGATAGATCTGAATTTAAAATGTATGTCAACCCTTGGTTAAGAATTTCACAAACACAAACTGAGCTCTGTGATATGTTTTTATAGCCGTTTTCTTAACTACCTATCTTGCTTCTTTACACAGCTACTATGCAATTGTCATCCAATTATATTCTAGCTATTCTGATAGTTGTCCCACAAGCTGCCCAACTAACTATGTAGGCTAACTAAAAGCATTACAATTGTCTTACTAGCCTGCCTCAAGGATATTTGCTCTCAGCTAACGATTGTTCTGCTAGCTTAACTACCTGGTAGGTATTTGCCACTAATTTGATGGCTACAAATATCCACTACTGTTTTAGTGACTGGAAGAACATGTCACATCAAACAACTATTTTCATTTTATTTATTTTTTGGTTAAGCAACTAACATGCCACCAAAATGCTGTGAGGGCTAGCTATTAGCTAAGTTGTGTGAGCCAAGACGGCTTAGCCATGTGTACCCTGTGTGGGCTAGGCCTCGTTGAATTCGTAGGCGTCATCTATGAACAATATGACAAGAGAAATAGTTGTGCTTTTCCTATAAGCTCTAGGTTTTAGAATAGTTGGCAAGTTACCATTGATAATAACAGGATGATAAGAGAACAAGTTGTGGGGGGAGATTATCAGGGTGAGCAATAGGGACATGCTTTGGTTAGCCAACTCACTGACTCATTGGCCATCCCTCTACCTGACCTCTCGATAGATGTAGTTGTAGCTAGGTTTGACTCGGGGTACTACTGGTGCTTAGTATAATAAATGAGTTGATTGTATTTTTCAATCAATTTAAGCATTTGAGTTAAATAGTTAGATTTTCAGGATACTAAGAAATACCTCTTTGCTTGGCCTAAGGGGGAACTTCTAATCAAATTGAAAACCTATAACCTTTGATTCCTTATAATCCTTTGTAAGCACCATATTGGGAACAAACTTTACTTGGCACAATCCTAAAATATTATATTTGTTACTTGTGTATTAGTAATAAGATCTCTTGTACATATAATTTAATAATTTATATTTGTGTTTTAATTATATTCCTATTCTGTATAATCTGAGATTTTCACACACCAATTTGAATCTCCCAAGTGACGAGGGAAATTTGAGTTGGGGTATGACAATTATACGAGTCTCTGGTAAATTTTATTAATTAGTCATCGCATTGTAGTTGCTTCTCTTTGCATACTAAAAATCCTTTCATCGTTTTTAGAGATGATGCCACCACCTACTTTTTCTTGTTGGATAAATCTAATAAAGTTGGATAATAACAACCAGAAAATTATTTTATTGCTTCCTTGAAAATTGATAATAGCTCTTGAATTCTTTTAAAAAAAGTTTTTGTCTAATTGATTTAGCTGATAATTCTCATTCAATGTATTAAAGTTATAGAAGGAGTGAGAAGATCTTTATCGATTGCCTACACGATGTAAAGAATTCTTACTTGTGCAAACTAACGGGAGAGATGCGATAGGGTTTTTGCCAGTCTTAACAATTCCATTTCCACTCACATTGAATGTTTCTCTTATGGATTCATTTCACTATAAATATAAATTTATCAATATTCAAGCTGTAAACAAAAAAAGTCATAAACATATACAATTTTAAAATATGATATGCAAAACAAATATGAAATAAAATATTGTGCAAAAATAATTTTTAAATACTGACTCAAATAATTAACCATAATATTGCTAAATCTTGCACATGTTCAAAACATATTTGAAAATATTTATACATATATGTACATGATCAAGTAGATTGAGCATCAAAATACATTTTTGCAACCCTTATTCATTATCATTCCAATAGCAAATTACGACTAAATAGTTTCCCTATTTATACTAATCTAAATATCTAACGTCCCCGTTTGTCTAGGAGTTTAAAATTAATTTGGTTTAATTTTAACCAAGCATATCACATCACACATAAAATTTAATATTAAAAATTAAATTTATTTCACATCCTACACATATTACTAAAATAATAACTAACTTATATCTAGGGCTGTTACCGATCCGATTTCGAGCCGAGCTAATACCGGCTCGAAATCGGATTGATTATATTTCGATCGACTCAAAATCGACTCGAGCTCGATTGGGTTCGACTTCGAGCCGGCTCGAGTCGATTCCAATCGACCTCGAGCCGATTTCGATTCATTTTCGAGCCAGCTCGAAAATAAATCAAATCTCAATTTTTTTAAGGCGATCTCAAGCCGGGTAAGCTCGACTCGAGATATGCTCGATTCAAATCTCAATTTTTTTAAGGCGATCTCAAGCCGAGTAAGCTCGACTCGAGATATGCTCAGTTTATAATATATATATTATATGACACAAAAATATTATAGTTAACATATATTATATATGTATATTATAATATAAAATATATTTTAATTCAAGCCAATTTCGAGCTGGATCGAGCCGAGCGTACCCCGGCTCAAAATCGGCTCGAAATTATTACCGAGCCAAACTTTTGGCTCGTTAGTCGGCTCATTTAGATCGATTCGATTTCGATTCGATCTAAAATCGATTCAATTTTTGATCGATTTTCGATCTTCGATCCATATTAACACCCTTACTTATATTACATCCCTCACATATTCCAACATAATAACTAACTTTATATCACATCCCTCACATATCCCAACATAATAACTAACTTTATTTCACATCATTCACAACTTTCAATAAAAAAATATCTCCATTCAAATTTAATTTTAACCTTCTTAAATTTAACCTTACAAACAAACACATAGAGAAAAAAAAATCTAATGTTAGGCTAACTTTACATAGTAAATCTTTAAGGTATAGAATAAGCTAAGCACTAATTTTTTAATACATGTCGAGAGATTTATTGATAAATAAGCTACAAATATTAAACCATGTACTCAAGATAACTTTTCTCTTCGCAAATTAAAAAGGGGTTTTTCATTTTTCTGATGAAACGTATCAGTCCGCATTGTGCCTAGTCATCTCAAAATGATCATGGTCTAGACCCAACTTGTAGATTGAGCTGAATTTTAGAAGACTTAATGGTAGTAGGCATATTTGTTTGTGGAAGTTATAAAATTTCATCAAGTGTTTCTTAAACATACAAGTTTAATGGCAATCACTTGCTGCATTGTAAGAATATTATCCCTGATAAATCTTACATACTTTAAATTGCTCTTTGAATTTACATTTTCTTTACAAATAATATTATATAATTCTCATACTTTCCTGCATTTTATAAGAGTTTGTTTTGCATTTATTGACAACTGTGTTAATGCACCCACTCGAGTTGAAAATGATTGCCTTTATTAATTTTCATCTTGATTTTGCTTCGAAATATATTTCGGATCAGCAGCATTGTCATTGTCTCATTGCCACACAATACTTGGACTTTGATATCACAAATATTAAAAGCTATGCTAGCACGGATAGCAATTTTCTCCATATATAGACATAGATTTACTTGCAATATACCACGACTGTGTGCAAGAATATGAGATTTAAAGGTTTCAAGAGAGAGAAATACGGTGGAAAGTTGTTATTAGTATTTTTTTTTTTTTTTTTGAACTAAGTTGTTATTAGTATTTAGGTGTATGTATAGAGGCAAATCACTATTATTTTTGTTTTAAATTCATCTGTAATATTCATTTGACTGTTGTAAATGCAACAGTCAAACAAACTTTGCTGGCTAGTGGCACATGCAGAAAAAATATTAAATATTTAAGAGAAATTATGAATAGGTCTTATTCTTCATTAAAATTTGAAAGAGAAAATTTAGCATATAGGGACCTATTCAAACATAAAAAAAAAAAAAGAGTGGGACCCAAACCAATTAAGTTGGGCTCACACAAATATACACAGCATGCACATGCTATATATTTAAAAAATATAAGAGTTCATTAGTAAAAAATTACTACAGTTAATTTATAATTACTGTTTAGTTCATAATTTTTAAAAATTTGCTAAAATGCTCTTATTTTTAAATTTTGTTACACTAAAGGCCCCTGTAAGTTATAATTATTATATAACGAATTTAATTTGATAATTTTTATCAGTATCTGAGGAATATTCTGTATTATTATTTAAAATTTTCAATTTTATCAATACCCTCTCTCTCCTCTATCTCCGCAACAGCCTGCCTGGGTTCTCTCTCTCTCTCTCCCCCCTCCCTCCCTCATGCAGATGCGCGCACTCCTGTAAAGAGGGAGGCGAGACGCTAGCTCTCGTCCCCTCCACTCTCTCTTTCTCTCTCTTTCGGATCGATGAGAAAATGGCAATAAGGTGGGGTTGGCAAGGCTATAGTAGCATCTGTGAGGTGACTGAGTAATGATAGAGAATTTATAACGACAAAATTTTAAAATTTTAAAAAAGTATTAAGGACAAAATTGAAAATCTATTAAAATTAATTAATAGTGGAGGACTTTTTTGTAATATTAGGTAAATTATAGAAACCTTTCAGCAAGATTTTGAAAATTATAAATCAAAAAATAATGATGAAACAATTACATGAACCTTTCACTAATTTACTTAAAAAATTAAATATAATAACCAGACTATATTTGGTTTCCTAAAATCGGGCCGGATTCGGCTTGCCAGCTCAGGGGAACCAAACCAATTTAGTTCCCCAAGCCGGAACTAGTTTGAATCGGTCCTAGATTGGACCGGTTTTCGCTGGTTCTAGATTGGACCGATTCTCGCTGGTTCTAAATTGGACCGATTCTCACAGGATCGAGTTAGTTTGATTCCAGGTTAAACCAACTCAATGTGCAGCCCTATCCAAGTAACTGATATGAGAATATCAACATGAGAAACAACAAATGTTATGACATTTATAAAAAAAAAAGTCATTATTTACTGGGAAAATTTGGAACATAGACATGCTGTGGTAAAATCAGAAATTTATATGTAGATATGAAGACATGGCATTAGATATGACACAAATGTTGATATTCGATAACCATCCAAACAATCAGAAATAAATAGACCTCTCGATTGAAGCTTACAACGGTATTGTATATTTAAAATATTTTTCTTATTTAAAATGAGAAAATTTTGAAAGATGTTAGCAGAAAAATAATAAAACAGTAAGTTGTGACTAATATTAATGAGTAGCTGTCTTTTATGCTGAAAATTTACAATTATTTAGTTTTTTTATATTCATTAATAAGTTATTGAAGCTGCACAAAGACATTAAAAAACGGAAGGCTTTTAAGTTTCAATCCTATAAATTTCTTTAAATAAATAAAAAAACGAGCTTTCAAACTCTCTCTTAGAAATACTGTTCACAAATTCTGTATTTTCTTCGAGAAACTATCTTCCAATAGAAATAATATTAGGTTCGAGTGCAGAATAATTAGGTATCCGAACTACAAAAATGCTCCTTCCAACACAGAATATGCAATTATTCTGACATGGAGTAGTCATTTTCACATCATCCTCTATATCCATAATATTGTCCACGCTCTAACTGATAGTTTGGCCTATAAGCTAGTGAGATTTTATGAGATATGAATTAAATTTAATGAGTAAATAAATATCTTCTCTCTTCCGACACTCCAACCCGATAATCCAACCCAATTAGTTTGTAATTACCGGATCAGATTATGAATCTACCCTAATCTGATCTGATATTGATTTGATCGATTAAATTATTAAATTTAAATAATAAAATAATTAATTTAAGTTAAACCCTAATAAGAAACTAGTCTAACTCAAGTTATAAATCTTTGAAGATTTTTGTTCAAGTCACTATTTTGGAGATTACAGTATTTCTAATCCTGCAATATATATATATATATATATATATATATATATATATTTGATTAGCAATGTTTTTTTGGTAATGAACTGGCTTTGATGTTCTGTTAGCTATTAGATGTGATTTACCAATTGTGCATATTACTTATTTTATCGCCATTTGGGCTGCATAAATCTTATTTCTTGTAATTTCTAAAAATAATGATTAAATGTTTAATCAAAAATTAAGTGAGTTGAAATCCAATACACTGTAAATCATAGATCACATCTTAATTGACCCTAATCCGATTTAGTTTTTTATCCAATTTGAAGATATGCAAATCAATTGAAATCAAGGTTGATCCAATCTAAATCCAACTCATTTATAAGCTTACAAATAATTGTACTATAAAAATCATACGATTGTGACACTATGCAAAATAGTATCTAACGTATAGAAGTATAATTATTTATAAGCATAAAGAAAAAATGATAATTGTAACAAAAAATATATTGGTTTACTACCAAAAGTATGTTTAAGTCATGTAACATAGAGAGTAAAAGTATGTTTAAGTCATGTAACATAGAGAGTAATTATAACTAAATAAGATTACTAGAAAATTTTATGGGGTAACAAGCAATCCATGCTAAACCACAGATGCCTCCAGGATACGAAACCTCCAGGATACGAAACACCACACAGCAATCTCATATAACCCTTCTCACCCCATTTTTTACCCCATGAAGTTTTTGCAATCCAATATTTTGTCCTGTCTTCCTCCCCCATAACCAACAAGTGTCATTGCATGATGAAATAAGCTGTGTTTAGAACTATACCCCTTTATATTGAGCAAAATGCCGACAACTTGATGCATAGCAATAGCAACTGGTTGGTTTGCGACTGCCCTTCAACAACGAATCTTCGTTGGCCGAAACATACTCAAATTCGTCGATTGCTACCACAGGTGCAATTTTCTGTGTCAAACCAAAATAACCAAAATTCTCAACATATAAAAAATTCATTTAATTCAAGCTATTTATACTTTAAATTTAAAAAAAAAAGGCCAATATGTTACTAGGGAATATACTATTTATATTTAGATAGTCTGTAGAAGATATTATCATCCATACTCATGTTGGGTCCCAAGCCCACATGAGAAAAGCGAAGTCATTTAGGTAATTTACAACTAGTATAAAACATTTCTTCATTATTAAGTGGAACAAATTCATATCGATTGATTGTAACTAAAGAAGGATAAATCTACAACATTTCACTAACAAATTAATAAATATAAATGAGATTTATGAAATATTCATAAATAATAAATTTGATAAATATTAACTAATAGATTTATATAATTCTACTATAAAATAAAATTAAAGGCATTTGATTTAATATTATCCTGATCTTATGTCAAATTATTTATATGTCACAATGACATCCAAATGTAATTTTTTGAATCATGACATTTTTAAGTGATATCAAATTAAATAATTATTTTCTCTAAATAATAAGATATTGAACTAAATGTCTCCCAAATAAAAATAAATAGAAATTCTTGAGTAATTTAAATGTACATTTTTTGTGTTTAAAAAAATGTACAATTTTTGATAAAAAAAGATAGATCAAATGTACACTAATCTAAAATCTTTACTTTATTTATATTTATTTTATATTTTTTTCATGTAATATAAAGCTTGCCTTACAGTAACCCTTAACAGCAGTGTAAGGATACTTGGCTTCCAAAGTTACACCATATTTCATAATATACTCGAATGCCCACTCAATTTGACCGCCAACTATTTGCTTGTTTCTGAAGTTAGTTGTGATACAATCAAGAAGTTTTTGCTCTGAAAGCCTAATTAACTTCTTCTTCTTAATCATAACCATCCCTTCCACAGCTGCGATAGCGGCAAAAATCCAACAGCAATCTACAATAAAGCAAAATAAAGATTAAACATATAATTCAATATAATGTTTTTAATATCTAACTTTAACTTACCACAATGGCCTTGATTTTTAACACTGTTACTGCACTTTTTTTCCGTCAATCCACAGCATCCGGTAAATTGATGCAACAAAAATGACTATACATAAACGAACAAGTATTGTTTTGCATCATAAACTGCAAATAATACTATTAGTGTATTGTAGAACTAGGCAAATACTACGGTGCCTCAAATACGTGATCTAAAGTAAAAAAAAAAAAAATGAGCAAAATTTAGTCAATGAAGAACAAAAATTTAATTAATAAGATCATAACAGTGTGAAAATTTGTGAACTTGTATTTAACCTAGGCAACTAAATTGGAAAAATAAAAAATCTAAAAAAAATCTGAAAATGACTTTATTACAATCTTATAAACCATGACTTGATAAAGAATGCTTAAAAGGGCTGAATTAATCCTACATGGACAATTTAGGTGTAGGACAATTTAGGGCAAAGCAGAGTTTAGGGATTTGTGTGAAAACTTAGCCTTAAACTCTACAAGCATCTTTTAAGAGACAATTGTGCGGCTCCAATGGACCAAAGCAAGTAATATCTCTACAACTAGGGCCAGGTCGCGAGCGCGCACACACACACACATATATATATATATATATATATATATATATATATATATATATATATATATATATATATATACATAGATATATATGTATCCATCATACAACCGAGGCTAAGACATGACTCACATGTTGATTAAGAAGGTAAGCTGACTCGGTTTGATGCTGATGGGATGTAGCCTAGGCTGGGGAGTTGGTCGACCTAAGTTTCGAGTCAAATTTTTAACTCGATTAGATAGTTAACAGTACAAAAAATAAATATGATTAACCAACTAGAATTCAAAGTTGATCCAATTAAATTTTTTAAGGTTGGCTCCCTAGTCAACCCCACTCTTGTTCAATTAACCCCAATTCCATTGCTTATACATATATATACAATCCATACACAAATACACATATTGTACTAGTCTGAAATCTAATTCAAGTGTTAATATGAGTTTTGTTTAATTATTTGAATTACGCATTAAATTAAATTTGGAGAAAACTTAAAAACTTTAATTAAATCTTAAGACTAATTGAGATCCTAAGGAAGCTTAAGTGGACAGAAATTTGAAGATTTAGACTTGAATGAAATCTCTCCTGCACTAAGTTGGATTGAGGAAAATTATATCTATTTTAGTCTAATTAATAGAGATGATGCACCCTAATTTCGCATGCAAACTAAGACCCTACATGCATGCAAGCCACTCTAACATAAGTGGCTAATGGACTCGCTATATGAGACACATGTGCTAAGTTTTGAAAGCTAAGACAACAAAAGAATTTTAGAGAGGAATTTGAGAAAATTACGCACTTCTTGCTGGCCAAAACAATAGAAAAGAGAGAGTGCGTGTGCAAGAAAATAGAGAAAGGGAAAGGAAAGGAATGCCAACCTTTGTACTTCTCCAAAGTGAGTGTTAGCAAGTTTGGAGGCAAGAGAAGAAATTGGAAGCAATCCAAATATGAAGAAAAAAGTAGGGAGATCCAAGTTTGGTAGAGTTTTTATCCAAGCCAAGGAAGAGGAAAAAGGTGAAATGGAAGAGAAGAAACTTTATCTTCCCCTATAAGTCATCAAAGATTCATAGGTTCTTCATCAATTAAGATAGACAAACTTTCTCTAATAAATATATATAAATTAAAAAATAATAATTAAGTGATTATTTACATATTTATAGTTGATCGTTGCTATATACATATGTGGCTTCCATGCTTGTAGTGAAACGTTAGGCATATCGTAATTAGACTAAATGACAAGGTCTTAATTGTAATAGGTTTTAGTATAACAAATGGCCTCAAATTTAAATAAAATTTAACAGAGATTTAGTTCAACAGATTAGCTACAACTTTTGTGTTCCACCCCGATTTTGAATAAAAAGTTGGATTTTTTTACTAATTAAACTTAGTTGTCAAGATTTTGCCAAAATCTAACAGAGCTTAGATCTAAGAAGTAAAATGGTATCAAATGAAAGTGAATTGCCTTAAAATATTGCAGAATGTTAGTTACATCTATGGCTTTAACTTTTTATTTTGGATAACTTGAAATTAGATCATTAAAATAGTTTTTGGATTGCTTGGATTTTTGATAAGAAATATTTCTAGAGAGCTATAATGACATCAAATGATTTAAAAAGAGTTTTGATGTAGCAAATGGTTTTCAATTGACTTAAAACTTTGCAGATCTTTAATTCATTTTTTTATCTACAACTTTAGTATTTTATGTAATTTCAGATTAGTTCAATAAAGTGGATTTCAAATTGATTAAACTTAAGTTTATTTTGCTGTTCAGAATTCTGCTATATTACTAGTTACTTTCGGTAACTATATTAAATAATATCCAAATACTATGAGAATTTGCAGATAAATAAATAACTTGATTATCTACAATTTTTATATTTGGCAAGTCCAAATTATCACTGTAAAGTGATTTTTATGTACTTGAAATTTAATATAAAAAATCTGTTAGGAAATTCTGTTGAGACATTTATGGTTTTGAATAAACTTTTACTACAGCAATAATGTCCAAATATTATCAAAATTAGCAGATGAAAGGTTGACTTAATTTCTTACAATTTGGTGTTCATCTTTTGATCTAAAACAGTCGTTTAATACATATTCTAGTCAGTCAAAATAAAAGCTAATCACTAACATGAATATTGAGTGGCAATGCTTATTGTGTTACATGTTATTTGTTTGGTTATTTATAATTTGGCTAACACGATTAAATAGCTTATAATTACATGATATGATGAGTTAAAGCATGATGCTTAACTTGTTTTTGGCTACAGTTGATAACTTGCTACTTAGATAATAGATACCTATAGGTCTATGTATATAAAAACATGTGCAGTAATTTGATGCTTGAACTTTTATTATATAGAAATATATTGGTAGTAAGACATTTGTATGTCATGAGAGCACTTGGTTTAGAGTACATATGATTAAAAGTGGTAATTCAAGCTAGAGGCTTGGAATATGAATTTAAAATGAGATTTTAAGATAAAATATTTTAACAGCGACAATGAATTAAAATTGAAGTTTCCCCTTGTACTCGCCCATGCCAAGCTCCAGCAAGATGCTATATGATTTGATGGGTTGTACATCGTCCTGAGTACTACCTTACAAGGAGATGATAGTCCAAATCTATCATGTTGAAGGTATGACGGACTTAATCCCAGATTGTATTAGCTTATAGATGGTAATCATGTTGAGAACTACTCCATATGTGTAGGGCAAAGAAGACGATATAGTAAGAAATTAGAACCCAAAAATAAAGGTGACTAATTAAGAAATGTATTAATGCATAAATTTGATTTCAGTGAAGTTTTACTTGATGTTTATTTTCAATGCTTGCTTGTGCAACTTTTATATTAGTATTCAACGCTAATCTATATTATATGTTTGTTTCTTAATATCTTGCTTATTGGGACTTTTAGTTTACCTACTAAGTTCGTTTTAACGGACTCTCGTATGAAATATAACAGATTTAGCGCAACACAATAGAAACGATAGGGAGAAGCCAATGAAGAATAGAATAGAAGTTGAGAATGTGTATATGAAGTAACCTTATAATGTTGTTTCTTTGTTTGATGTAATCATATATAGAGATCAAAATAAAACTTGTGAAATATATTACAGGCAGTAGAAAAGAAATTTTAATGGATTAACATTAAAAGTAGAACTTTAACTCTAACGTCTCGATCATCAGTAATCTAAACTCGATAATGTTAAAGTTTGAGGTTTCTGGTCATTGGGATGTTACACATATAGAGACAAATTCTTATATGGATATGAAACTCTTTTATAACAAAAGTATAAATATTTGTCGAACTTGTATCATGTTTGGTATAAAGGTTCAAAGATTTAGATTATCATACAATTTGTATTCTTGTATTAGAGGGAAGAAAAACAATTTGATTTTAATTTGAACTTTTGCTATTTTTTAAGTTTTTTAAAAATTCTGCCAAAATTACTTTATAATATTATTAAACTAGATATTTTTGTAAATTATTACAATTTATTTTTATAAGTTGAAATAGACAATGAGTTTTTGTATAAAAATATTTAGTAAATTGGGTCTAGACCTGATCTAACCCAAGTTCGATCTGAACATGAGTCAATTGCGAAACCTCCTTGACCGGATCAAAATCAAAACCCATTCACACATTGGATTTGGAACAAGCTATTCCGAATTTGACCCAACCTATGTGCAGGCCTAGACACATGCGCAGTGATGGTGAACTGAATAAAGTTAGGCACAATGAATAGTTGATAGAAGGTGGTTTGGGCAGTCGACTTATAGCCACAGGGGAAAAAGCCTCGGGCGACTGGCTCAATGTAAGTTTTGACAAAGTTGGAAATGCAGCTCATGCTTGTGACGATTCAATATGGTGCTTAGTCATGATCAAATATAAAGGCCTTTTGTAATCGAAAAGCTCATAAGAAAATGAGAACCACCATATAAAATAAGAAATAAATGCACTTGATATGATAACATAAAATTAGAAATACCTTTCTCTTGATAGATATCGATGGAGAAAAAATATCTTCACCAAATTCTCTTGAGCTAATCATCCTGGCTAGAATAAAAGGAAAAGCAATTTTAATAGCATATCTTCAATAACTTCACCATGACAAGAGATCACTTCTTTTATATCATGATTATACATTCTATAGGACAGAGAGTTGCACTAAAATGTCAGAAGTAAGTTGGTGACTTAAGAAGCAAGTTGGTTACTTAAGAAGTATAATTTAATCATTTAATGTTTAAGGGACTGACCTCCAACAAGTGGCTTGTAGGATGAAAAACTTTGAAGAAGCATTCTAATTTTTGAAGTAAATTTCAAACTGCAAAAATAAAATGAAAAGTACACAGTAGAACTTTTTTGATAACATATCTAAAGCTACAAGAGAATATAGTTCAAAAAAATAGTAGCCAGAGTCAATGAAAAGGAAAGCCGAGCCAACATTGCAGATAAATGACTAGTACGTTTTGCTAATTTTTTTGTTTATATTGGTGTCATAAGCTGCTTATTTACATGTGTCTTGACTCAAGATGATTGGGCACATTTAAAAATATTAAAACACATAAAAAAAGCTATCAATTAGTGGGGCTATTAATTAGTTGGGACTAACACGTACTATTGGTATTGAGAGTCACAAATAATCATATGAATTTGAAGCAGGAAAACTTAAAAACTCTGTAATAAAACACCACAGCAGCAAATTACAAAAGAGTTCTCTTCTATTTAATTTACTGTTTCTTTCATAAGCAGCTAAACTCAATTTTCATGTTGGATGCCGGCTTTCCTTGCAAAAGCGCCAATATCAGGATGATTAGGAGGCCTTTTCTTATTATGAGGTGTTTTAACAAGCCGTACAAGTTCTACAAATTCAATTTCTGTATTCAATATTTTTTGTCATGATTCTCTTTTTGCCTTAATTTTCCCTTCTAATTTTGTTACTATCATGTATTAAACAGCCACTGAGAAATTTTGCTGAGCCACTTCTAAAGAAATTTTCTAAAATGCAGAAACTGGATTTCAAATTTCCTCTTACTGTCTCATGCGTCCATTTTGTTTGCTCTGCTGCTGGAGCATATATTGTTATCAAACTACTTAAGATGAAGCCACTCATTGAAGTTGATCCAGAAGATCAATGGAAAGGAATATTTCCAATGTCATTTCTTTTTTTGCATCAATATTGTATTGGGGAATGTGAGCTTGCGTTACATTCCAGTTTCTTTCATGCAGAAAATAAAACCATTTACTCCAGCGACAATAGGTTAGTTTGGCATTTTTACTCATCCAGTATCTGTTTCTTGAGCACTTCACTATTAGAGAGCTTTACGCTGTTCTTTTTTCAATGATTTCTTATTCCAATATTGTCTTGGCAAGTTATTGTGCAATGGTTTGTGTGGAGAAAGTACTTTGATTGGCATATATGGGCTTTCTTTGGTACCTATTGTTGGTGGAATTCTGCTAACCTCTGTTACAGAACTCAGCTTTAACATTTTTGGGTTTTGTGCTACCATGTTTGGTTGCTTGGCTACATCGACAAAGACCATTCTCGCAGAGTCCTTACTTCATGGATACAAGTTTGATAGGTAATAGACCCTTATGCATGTTGCGTTGATGACATTCTAATTACATTTTAGCATTTAAATGCGATTCACATTCTAATGATTCGCATACTATTTTGCATACTATGTGTTCCTTGAATTATTCTGACGTTTTGGTTTGTCCAATCTTGAAAATAAAATTTTACGTGCCCTGTCTTTTGTAGTTGAAACTTTATATGAGACTTTGCATTTCATAATGCATGTTCTACTTTTGTACTTTCTGAAGCTTTGTCATGGTTATAAATTATCTGAAGGCGGTCTGAGCCAGGTTTTTAATTCTAAGCAGATTAAAAACCCGTAGTAAAAGACAAGTTGACCGCTTTCTCACATTCCTAGACGGGTAGATACTAATCTCTATTAGAAACCCAAAAAATATCTACTTTTGTGGAGCTTCAAAGTAGGGATGACAATTCTATTCAACCATATTTCAACTTGACCTTTATTATCACACCCAATCCCACACGAACCCTTTAATAAACAAGCCAAATTATGGAATCTATATCAAACCTATTTATTAGTCGGGTAACCTAGCTGACCCACTAAACTGATTAAAAGTGCAAGAGGAGGCCAGTCAAGTTGAGGAAGGATGAGAGATGGCAAAGGGAGTGGCAAAGATTGAAGAGTTGAGAGAATTATGTGGGTCTATTTGATATGAATTATATGGGAAAGTAGACCAGGGAAAAAAATGTATTTATGACCATAGAAAAGTGAGAGTTATATACTAGAACTCAAACTTCAACCGGTGCATCAAAGCTATAGGAACTCTAATTTATATCCCCTCCTCCTCGAAGGTGCCGTCAGTGGATCCACTCAACTTCAAGCTAGTCAAACCTTCCAAAATTCTCAAAATCATCTACTCCCTTCTAAAGCTTTGTTTCCCAACAAAATAGACATCCTTAATTTGGAACCTTCCCCAACTGTTAGAATGGTGGTAGGAATCGCAAACAAGAAACAATCATCTAAACTGCATGAACAGATGGGCCATTTTCCTCTTGGAACTGCCTAAAATTGCATGAATAGATAATTTGTTTTTCTCTGTAGTCTATTCTCAAGGATTGAATGGTCCGATTCTGTATATTTAGTGTTATGTAAATCTTTGTAAAGTATTTTTATAGAACATAAAATTTTAAGCATATTATTAATCATGTAATAATCTTACTAAGGTAATAGTATTTTATTTATGCTAATAATGTTGCACTAATTGCTAGGTTCTAGGTTAGTGGTTAGTACATAGAAAAGTTATAAGTCAATAAATATAATTTGAAGAACTTACTTAGAAGAGAGATCAGAAGGGAAAAAAACAATGAATAAATATTACTTGAAATAGGATTTAAAAGGATAAAAACACATTGCTGTTTGAAGGGATAAACAGACATTTCTTAAAAATATGGGATAAAATCTACTTGGAAAAAAAAACAAAAAACAAAGATTCTTGAAACAGGATTTGGAACAAGAAACAAAACATGAAAATCAAAACCTCAGCTCCAAATAATCTCGCTGCAACTTCTCCTTCTCCCTCTAGCAGAAAAAACAACAAATATTCATAGCTTCTTGAGCTAGGATATAAAATGTGAGATGAAATTAAAACAAAGATTCCTGAAGTAAAATCAGAAAAAGGAGATGGGAAATAAATATTGAAATTACCTTAACCTTTAACAAACTAATGCCCAGCTCCAAATGACCACCTCACTGCTACTTTTGCTTCCTCTAGCAAAAAAAACATAGATTATTCACTTGACTAGAATATGAAATATGAGATGAAATCACAAAAAAAAATTATAAAAGTAGAATTTGAAATATAAAATTAAAAACGAAAATCAAAATCACCTAAATCTCCAATGCTGCAGCTCCAAATGACCTCATTCTTTCTTTGGCTGAAAAAACACAGTTGATAACAAGGCCTTAAAATTTGAATTTCAGCGCTAATTAACGGAGGGACGGTGATTCCACGGTTGCCAGACGTCTCAGCCAAAATGGGATAAAACTGCACTGCAGCTCCCATATGTCCTCAGTGGTTTTTTTGGGAAGCTTTCCTTCAAAGAAGGCACCAAAGACTGACACGATTATTTTGTTTGAGCAAAACTGCCTAAATTACAAATACGGAGGTCACCGGCGGCGTTCAAGCTGAGCGACTTAGGCTTGAACGCCACCGACGTCCGGCAAGAAAAATGCCGAAGCCGTTCCGGCTTAAGAGGCTTCGGCGGCGTCATGATCGGCGGAGGCAACAACTAATGAGATCGGCGAGAACGAGACTGAAAATATTTTTCCCCTGCTGCGTCACGTGCATCCAAGGCAAATGCGATCCTACAGCTTCCAGAAGCTTCAAAAGCCCATCATGCAACGCTGCCCGTGCTCCTGATATAATTTATTTTATTTATTTCGTATAGTTTTACTTTATTATTTATTAAAATTATCTCATCCATATTATTTATATAAATTACCTTACCTTTATTATTTATAAGAATAATATTTTTTATGATAAATTGATTTTTAGTTTAAATTTTAATAACACTCATATTTATAATTTTTAAAAATTAATATAAAAGTATTTTATTTATAAAAATTATTAAAAAAATTTAATTTTTTATTATTAATATTAAATAATGAATAAATTATCCTATTTTCTACTACCTCCTACTACCACTGACAAGAGGGCGAGATTTCCCACTCACTTCTCTCCTCTCTCTAAATCTATAAGTGCCGACAACCACTGTCACTGGCGATAGTTCGAGGTTGCGGGAGGGAGGGGAGATAATGCAAGTTAGTATTTTTTAAAATATTAATAATAAAAAAGACCTATCGATGATTTTTATAAAAATAGAAATAAAAATATTAAATTTTTGAAATAATGTACTATTAGCTTTAAATTACGAAATTGAGTGTAATTTATTATTTTTTATTATTTAGTAATTCTTTTCAAAAAAAATTAAGTTTTATTTTTGTTATGAATATAAAAAACTTAAATGGTGTTAAATTAAAGTTATTTTTATAATCTTATCCGAATTATTGTAAAATTATTTCAATCTCACTTTTAAGAGCTGCTCAAAACCTTTGCTCAGCACATGTTCTCTGTTGATTGAGTCGCTTCTTCCAAGTGGTCACCTTCATTCCTATTCCTAGCAATATGCGCTTGAGAGCGCTCATGATAACGATGGTGGTGATACTTGGAAGGGCTCATGCTCTCTGTAACAAAGCCCGAATTACTAATTTTCTGTGAATGCATAGAGACATGTAAACCCCACAATCACTTGTGTTTCTTCTTCCTTGAGAGTAAGCTGGTATAGCAGCTATATATATATATATATATATATATATATATATATATTATTTCTTTTCTTTTAAGGCTTCTCTTTTTATTTTTTATATTATTTTAAAAAAACTTTTCCTGTATCACCTCCAATCCCAACTCAGCAAAAATATTATTGGTAAAATTCTCAAACATCCCTATTTCTACTTAAAACTCCCAAAATAATATAAATATTTCTTCTTAAATCCTCAGAATTCTCTGTTTAAATTTTTAAACCTTCAAAATGATTAAAATGTTTAAACTTAACATGTACCCAACTTATTTGCTAAACTAATTAAATATGAACACCCAATGATAACTCATTAATAAAAGTATTATCTGAATCTCATTTGTTATAGTTTTTGATAAATTAATCTTTAAAATTGAGTTATAATATCATGTTTATTTATATTTTAAAATTTTTAACATTGTTGAAATAATTAATTTCTCATTTTGGATCTATAATGTTATGTTAAACACTTATTATAGAAGCATTGGGGGGATCAATTTATCTTTAAGGACTCTCTGGTGTAGAATCATATCCCTAATTTTCTATTCTAGTTTAATTATGAAATTTTATATGTGAGCCTTGAAAGTATTTTACAAGAGAGTTTTTTTAAAAATTTTGTTTTTTATATAGAAAAAATCTCCTGATGTAGTTTATTGAATAGAATAGTTTTCATTTGTTGTAAATGAGTCCCAAGAAAAAAATGCACTGAAAAATTATCTTCTTTCCACTAAAGTAAATTAATTTAATTGGACTTAATAGATCATGATTTAGCTACTCTTAGCATAAATCACAACTGCCATATGATTTACATTAAAAGTAATTGTATAAGTAAATAATTTGAGCAAATTACCTTAATGTTTATAAATTGTATGGTGTACATAGCTTTCAAAATTATAAGTCGTGTATGACACGATTTATAAAACATTAGTCCTATGTAATACAAGATTAGTTGTTCTATATGTTGTGTGTGACTTAATATTATGTTTTATATATTTATAGAATAACTTGTATATATTACATGATTTACTGTATTGTAACTGATGTTGTAAGTCATGTATGAAACATGACTTATAAAACATGAAATCGTATGTGAAATAAGACTAGTTGTTTCATATATTATTTCATATATTGTATATACTCATTCGAAACTGTATTGTAACTATTCTATTGTATATACCCATTAAATAATTTTTACATATTAAATGACTTATTGTATTATAATTCATGTGCATCGTAACATAACTTATAATTTTATAACTAAACTAAAATAATATAGATACATAATTTATGTAAATTAAGTGATTCATAAAATCATAATTTTTTTTCTACTGTCAGTCTTTTCGACTTATGTGAATTAACTCTAAAGAAAAAAAATTTGCAATCATTCTGAAGGCATAATTCATTTTGTTGATACAAATGTGGATAATTGAGAATTTGGCTAAGTGTGGGGTTCTAAATTATGTTCTAGTCAAGAATAAAATAATAAGTAAAAGATGCGAGTCTGCCAATGTTGACAAAATGTTATTTTATTTATTTAAAACTCACATTTGTTTTCTAATCAAATCAAAACCATATAATTAAGAGTCCAATTTTAATTTATACAAACCATATAAAGAAATTTCACTCAATGATGTTCATTGGAGTTTTAATTTAATATTATATGAAAACTATTTCGTGCGAAATTGTAAAAATTTTGATTCTACTTTTGCTTTTTAAAAATAAATTTTAAGTAAGATAATGCTATTATTTATTCTTTAATTTCATCAAAAACATATTTTACATGATATATATATATATATATATATATATATATATATAATATATTGCTTGAGAGTAATTGGATAATAAAATTAATTCAACTTATAAATAACTCAATTGCTCTCTTGTACAATAACGATTAATTTTTATTTTTTTAGATTATTATAAAAACTTGATTATGATTTTTTTAGAGAATTTTATTATAACGAGTTTACATCGAATCATAATGAAACCGAGTTTGAGCCAATAATTTTGGTCATGTTTGGCGCGAGAATCAAAATCATGACTAAAATATTACTAGTTTAAAAATAATAATAATAATCATAAATAAATAAATAAATAAATAAAACCTTTTTGAATATTTTAATTTAGAATTTAAAATAAAGTTAATATTTTTATTAAAAAATTTTAAATATGTAAAATAAAATAATATTTTTTATATTAAAATTTGTGTGAGATAATTAAAAAAAATTATTTATTATTATTATTATTTTAGATAATTATCTGCATGCCACACTATTTCACTTTATTTATGCGCTACCCATCCATTCTTAGTTAATTATGCTATGCATATTCAAAATATTATAAAATCTTACATATACATACTTTCACTTATTTTCATTATAATGAGCAATTATAATTTTCCAATAACCTAACTATAGGTTACAAAAAATCTGAGCCGTTCATCATATTATTTTAAGAAAATATTTAAATATATTTTGAGCAAAAATCTTAAAATTTTGATGTTTAGATTGTAGTAAGAGAAGGAAATATCCGCGATGTGAATTGATTTTAGTACTGATAAGTGCTTTAGTGTGACATCGAGGAAAAAAAAACTATTAAAGATAAAAATATAATTTTAATAATTTACTAATAAAATATTTTTTTAAAATAAATTTGAACTAAATTATAACTTAAATATATATATTTATATATATATAATTTTATAATATTTTGAGTATGTATAATGTAATTAATTAAAAATAAATAGTAATATATAAAAAGAGTGAAATGTTGCGGCATACTGTTAATTATCTCTATTTTTTTTAATCGAAGCGCGGCCTTTGTGTTCTGGCCGTCGACTGGTCCACTCACTTTAGGGGTTTCTGTTGGCCTGTTCCTTCATTCCGAGGCTTCGCCCGTCCATCCGGCCATCGCGCGTCTACAGAACGGGTATGCAGTCTACATTCTCTGCGATCGTTTTCTATGATCGTCGTTCATGTTTGCTTCTGCTTCTTTCAAGGAGGAAATCTCTAGTTTCGATCAACCTTTTGGTTGGGCTTTTGCATATCAGCTATATCTTTTGGTATGAATGCTTTGGTGACATCTCTAACGATGATAGAAAGTTCCGAGCTTGGTATACCCTGCTATGTGGAGGATTTTTTTGGGGAGCTGAACTGAGTAGAAATCGTCCTTCATATCTGTTCGTTTGATTGGTTTTATGATTATTAGGGCATAAACATTTTTCTGAATAAAATCGAATTCGTTGGATATATGTGTTAAGGGAAATCATTCCAGTGGTTTGACAATTAGTTATATTCTTCATAGCACGTTTCCTGTTAAGAACTGAACTTTTATACTTGCTGGTTGTGGTTTGCCAAAATGACATTTCTAAAGAATGTTGTTGCCTTTTGTTTGTTGTGCTTGTTAATCATTGGGCATACAGATTACTGCACGAAAATTGTTTGATTTTCATATGATATATATCTATTAATTATATTCTAAAAGCGATGCATAGATCAGTGGCCACTATCATACATAATCATACGGTTATACATACATAAGATCAACTAAGATACTATCATAAGTACACGTGGTTTTTATCTCAATTACATAAGGAATAAATTATTACTATATTGCAATAGTTAAAGCACGCTTATTTAAAAGTTTAGAATTTATTGAAAAGGACCTTGATATAATCTACAAAATCAAGCTCAAATCAATGCTGGAACACCTCTAGGGAGCTAGGTCTTTCGAAAATATTAAACTTGACAATTAAAGGGAAGAGGATACGTCTTTCAGAAAGTTGTCCAGGCAAGACCGAAAAGCTAATACCTACTTTGAGAAAGTTGTCCAGGCAAGACCAAAAAGTTAATACCTATGATGACATAGATGCATTGCTATCAAAGAGTGTAGATAAAGGTAGAGGTCGACTCAATTTTCGATGTGGATGTCTATACTTAAATGTAAATTAAGATTTTGATCTTCATAACAAGTATGCTTGAAAAAGAATAGTATAAGAATTAAGCCTTATTTGCTAGTCCAATTTTAGAAATTTAGAAATTAAAACAAGTGCCATAGAGCTGAAATGTTTCAATTTCTTTGAATTAACTTTGCATGAAAGTCATTGATCTAATGACACTGGTATTAGTTGTGCTTAATCTGAGGTGTGTTATCAACTTATTGTGTCCTCGAAACATGACTAGCTGCTCTTTACTCTAGACAGAGACCCAGTTTGTAATAAAAGAATAGCCAATGATCTCAGAAATACACAAAGTTTCATCTCAATTTCATAAGTTATATATTATTACTATATTGCAATTGTTAAACATGTTATTTTAAAAGGTTAGAATTTATTGAAAAGGATCTTGATATAATACACAAAATCCAACTCAAAACAATGCTAAAACACTCCTTATCCAAGGAAAATATATAATTCGGTAAGTAATGTGGGCGAAGTAACATCTTTTAAAAAGTTTCCCTTAGGCAGGCAAGTACAAAAAGCTAATACCTATGATGACGTAGATGTGTTGCTACCAAAGAGTGTAGATAAAGGTAGGTGTCAATTCAGTTGCAAATGTGAAAGCCTATATTAAAGTGTAAATGAAGGATCTGTTTGGTTCTCATACCATTTTGGTCATGCCAAAGACCAAAAAGGTTTGTTCATTATAAAAATTAACAAAATAATATTAAATTAATTTTTATAATATCATACACAATTTTTAATATAAAAAAATTCATTGTATTTTATATTTTACATCATTTTCAATACATCAATTAACTTTATTTTACATCTTATATAATTTTTAATATATCTAATGTTATTTTACATCATACATATATATCAAGGTAAGACTATAAATTTTATGGCAAGTCTAAATTAATTTTATTGCTAAATAGGCTCTAAGATTTGGTCCTTATAAGAAGTATGTTAAATTAATAAAAGGAAGAGAAACCTGGAAAGATTAGTATAAGATTTAAGCCTTATTTGCTGGCCCAATCTCAGCTAGTGTAAGTTTTATCTTAAGGCTTGTATTCTCTTCATTTAACATGATGTTGAAATGACATCTATTCAAATGAGTTTCTACCCTTTCAATTTGAATATTATTTTTGAATATGGCTAGACTTCAGGCTCATGTTCTCTTCAATTTAACATGATGCTGAAATGAAATTAATCCAAATGAATTTCTACTCTTTCAATTTGAAAATTATTTCAGATTATGACAAGAATATAACAAGGCTTCATAATATGAAATACAAACATTAGCTTTTGAGATCAACAAAGCAAAGATGAGCTTTATTTTTTTTGCCAACCAGTTCAAGAAATGCAAGAAGCTAACAAATAAATTTAGAAATTAAAACAAATGTCATGGAGCTGAAAATAATAATACAGTTGAATTAAATTTGCATGAAAGCCCTTGTTCCAGTGACACTAGGAGTGGTTGTGCTCACTCTGAGGTAGGTTGTCAACTATTTGTGTCCTCAAAACATGATAGCAGTCGCTCTTTAGTTTGAGGCGAGACCCAGTTTTTTAATCAAGATTACCAAATGACTCGAGCATGCCAAACCTTTCATTCAATCCTCGCCTTTCTGTATACTCAAGTGGGAGAAGATAATCTTGACTTTCGTCCAACCAATGTCTCCCATACGGATAGTCATCCTTATATGACATGATGTGAAAAATAAAATGACGATGCTAATGGATGCGTGGAAGTGAACTAATGCAATGCACTATAATAGATTTCAAATCAAGGACCATCTGTATTTGAGGACCTATAGGAGTAATTTGGATTAGATACCAATGTGATGTAGACTACACTACTAGAAATAAGGAAATTAACATGATTTTTTTGGCAATGTTAATTATAAAGTCACTCATGTTATTTTAATTTAACATGAGTAAAAAATTCTTGTCATACTTATATTAAACCTTTCATATTAACATATTTAACTCTTAACATACTTTTACTTATGTTAATAAATTTTATTTACATGAATATATACGTTGTTAGTACTTTAAATAAAATAATCTAATATAATTAGTTTACTTAAATTAATATTTATAAATTAAGTAAAATATTATAAATTATTGAACTCATGTTAATATAATATAGATAATCAACCAAATTAAAAAACTAAATTATTTATTTAATTCATCACAAAAATAATCATAATTTGAAAATTTTTATATTCAGGATATAGATGTCTTAGACTAATCAAACAAATTCAAAATTTCTATATTTTGAATTTTTATATTTAGAATATAGATGACAATGCTTTGTTGTCGGGTCCCAAGTTCTAAACGAGAAACATAGAGAGTTGCATTAGGCAGTAAATAGCCAGCATAAAATTTGTCAAATATGATATGAGTCATTTAAAAAATTACACTAAAGGTAGGGTATTTCTTGGAAGCGATGCGGTGTATTACCTGAACACTGTGAAAAATGTGTAAGAGTTGTTGCATCAACATCCGAGTATAGTGATAAGTGAGCATAAGTTCTAATGTTATGGACAGATGCAGATAAGAAGAGAGTGCAAGATACTAAGAAAAGATATAGACTTGAAATATAAACACCCTGACAGACAAGCTAATAAAGTTAATGGATATTATCATTCATAGGAGGATTAATATTTTGTGTTCTCAGGAAATGAAATGGGTAGCAGAGGAAAGCAAAGAAATTGATAACTTAGGCTTTAAACTTTGATGCTTTGATAAAAATAAAATCAGAAATGGAATGGGTGTAATTCTCGGCAACAGTTTGAATGGCATATAGTGAAATTCAAGAGGAATATAGATAGAATTATAGCTTTAAAAATTATTTTCAGTGGAATTGCTATTAATAATGTAAGCGTATATGCCTTCAAGTAGGTTTGAATGCGAGTATAAAGGAAAACTTTTAGAATGATTTAGAAAAATTCAATCATTGTGTATGAATTTTAAAACCATTAACTATATCTTGATGAGGTAAAGGCGTAAAGCATATTCAATCAAATGGAGTGAATTTCATATCGTGTCAATCGACAAAGGATGTCATGCACGTTTTTCGTTATGATGACAAATACAATTTCATTTATGCCTAAGATGTGAGTTACAGATTCATTTAGTTATATGTTTAAATATTTTCAACAAAAACATGACGTGTAGATAATAGAAAAGTATTCAAAATTGATGTTATATAAAGTCTTGTTTGATTGGTTTCGAACTAGAAAAATTATAACCAAACTTGTTCTGGTTGAAACCGGTCCAAAAAGCATCCTTATATGGGATATCACGATGTGAACTAAATTTGATAGATGTGGTTTCTGTAGGATGTGAAATCAAATTGATCATTTGATATTGAAACTTTTGTTGGATATGAAATAACCATCAACAATGGAGAGTTTTTAAGGATCCTAACTAAAATAGGCCCTTAAATGAGCCGATCATAGAACAAGTAGCATGAAAGGGAAGAGGCGGAGAAGAGGGAATACAAAAGGGGAAGAGGCCCTTCATTGAAGGGATGTAGGAAAACTTTCAATTGATACTTTTTCATCCCTTTCCAGTAAAGTAGGGGTGTTTTGTTAGACGCAAATGATAGAGTGACATATGACCCTGAAAGTTAGGTTTTAAATTTTATGGATATTCAAGCGACTGTTATATTTCCTTTTGCGTAGTTCTTGCGTTCTGAAATAGGTGATCTCTTCATTTTGTTCAAGGTTCTTTGTCTCTTTAGTATGCTGTTGATTTCATGTGCAATATACCCACTTTACATGGTTTATTTATTTTAAATGTAATCACAAGATCTTCTTGAAAGAGTAATTACAAGATCTTCAATATCTATATATATTCATGTATTGTGTTATATTAATTTTTACAACTATCTGCTTCCACTACATGGTTGATATTTTTATACCTTGTTTTAGGTTATAAGATTTTGATGTACTATTTGCACATAACTGTTTTATTAGTTCCATTTTGCAGCTCCTGTGGTTGATTTTACGTCATGGCTTTTGTTTCAAAAATTAAGTTCTTAAAATATTTGTCCAACCAATCAATTTTGCCAGCAATGCAATGCATGTCATCGTCAAAACTATCCGCAGGAGGTTGGTATGTAAGTTTCAATTTAGTTCTTGAATCACTTATACATCATGTGGCTTCTGACATGTTTGATGCAATCTTACAGGGTTGACTTGCAGCAAAAATTATCAGAGTCTAAGATTAGCATTCTGTGGATTTAATGGCGTTGATTTAAGTATGCCATCCTAATAAGTGCTTAAATGTGATTCGCTAATTTTATGTATATACATTTGATTTCCATCTTTTCAGGTAGGTTGATTATGGATCCTAAAATTGGGAGGTCAAGGGGATCCAGGTTTACAACCTACACTTATGGTGATGAGATTTCTACTGCCATGACAAACAGGATTGGAAAGGTGCGTATAGTCCTAGACTATGATATCAAGGGTTTTTTAATTTAAATTAAATTTGTTATTATGTTCTTAGTATTTAGAATATGAAGAGAGTTTTTATTTGTTATTATCTAAAAGTGTTTAACTTTGATTATATTATCAAACATATAATCGTTGTTAGGACATTTTGTTGGTTTTCTTTTGTATCTATTGATTATAATTTTGATGTAATATAGAAGTTTTGAGACATGAAGGGCTAATGTTTCTTTCATTGCATTTAAGAGTAAAGTTTTCTCCATTCATTCTGTTTAGCATAAGATTATCTATTTTTATGATGAAATGATATAGTGTATCCTTATTTGTGCAAAATTGCACAGTGATGCTGATTAGGTCGCTTAAACACTTGTTGGGCTGTCCATTTTATCTAATTCAAAATAATGCTTGAATCTTTATCTTGCATTTTGTTTACTTGTTTCTTAATCGTTGGCTTGAAGTTTGTGCACTCCTGGTCAAGTTTGGTCTAGGTCAAATTTGAAATTACAACTTTATTGTTCAAGATTTCATACGATAAATGGTTTAGTTGACTTTATCCTTGTTTGTCATTAGGTTGGGTCTCGGTAGGCCCAAGATATTCGCCTTTTTCCTCCTTTTTCATCCTGTTTATTTTTTATTGGTAGCCCCAAACTTGACTGAAGTAGTGTTGTGGTGTGTTGCGATCACTGTTAGAACTTCACTTGGATTAATGTATAGTGTGTTGTTTCATTTATTAAGTTGGTTATGCAGAATTTGAGTGAACCTATACCATAAAAATCTAATTCTTAATTCTTCTGACACTTCTAGCTAACACTATTTGACGTTGGTACTTGAATGACTTCAGAAAATTTTAACTGTTTGTCCTCCTTCAAGTAAAATAATTAAGGTTTTCGTTTAATTTATATGCATTTTTTGATATGCTTTACTTCTAGAAATTTAATCAAGCATAATAATTGATCTTACTATTTGTTTGTGCTTTATCTACCCAACTTTGGCTACTTTGTGTTTTTATATTGACTGCTTCTAAGTTGACTGCGCTTTTTTATGGAATTCCTGTACCAGTGAGTATTTTATTTGGTTGACCAATGTTCAGTGCCAATATTTTACTATGTCGAATATTTTCATGCTCTTTTCTGTTAGTGTTAGTTTTTAGAATATGATGTTGGATTTATCTGAGATGTTTTTTTTCAAGGTAGCATGGCGACCTTTATACAATAAATTAGATGTTTTTATAATATTGAGTAAAAGCTTAATGTTGGATTACATAATCACATTGTTATTTATTTTTTAATTATTATGTAATGTGTTTTGTTGTGTTAGTGTCTTGTATTTTGAAAATTTATTGTGTGGTTGTGTCGTGTGATATCTCTGTGTGTCCTTGTGTCTCTACTTCATGAGTTGTAATGTGAATATCTAATTCAATGTCACCAGGAAAAATTGATTTTTTTCATTTGTCTCATTTACGGAGGAAGATGCACTTATAGGATTGAGATATAGATTTTCTTTTGAAAAATATTCAACAGCGATGTTGTTTATTAATAACCCAGAAAATATCATTCACATGCATTGCGTGATTTTATGATTATGGATAGCATTAAATAAGAATGAGTAAAAAAATGGTATTACGATAGATTTATGTAAGATAGATTTATGGATATCATATTTTTAATTTAAAAAAATGATATCCTTAAATCTATCTTACATAAATGAGCGAAGATTTTCATATATCATTCTCGCAAGGTTTGGATAAGGGTGCTATTGATGATGATCATTTTAGTGAAATACATTGCGAGTGGTTGTTCGGTATGAAGGATTTCATATTATTTCACATATTTATTATTTTTTATAGACTCGAATTGACGTTGTATTATTCTTTATTGACTAGGAACACTTTATGGCCACTGGTGCGCTAACTCTGAGTTGTTGCATGAAGATGAGCAAACGGGAGCTGTCCAGCAAGAGAAAGGTCAGTGATGGGAATCAGCCTAGCGAGGTAATGGAGCTGTGCAGCAAGAGAAAGGCCAGTGACAGGAATCAGCCTAGTGAGGTGAGAGAGCTATCCAGTAAGAAAAAGGTCACTAAGATGGGCAAACAGGAGCTGTCCAGCAAGAGAAAGGTCAGTGACGAGAATCAGCCTAGTAAGGTGAGGGAGTTGTCTAGCAAGAGAAAGGTCACTAAGATGAGCAAGAAAAAAGTCGGTGATGAGAATCAACATGGCGAGCTGGGGGATGAAATAGAAATGAGTGATTCCGACTGTGTCAGGTTCGTACGTGATGAGGATGTGAAATCAGAAGAATCCTTGTGGAACCTCTATATGAGATGGCGAAATGATTATAAGGTTTCAAGAAAACCTGATCAGATTCAGAAGCGTTTCATTATCTTTAAGGAGGAAGTTCATGCAATCTATGAAAGAAATCAGAAAGAACGCCAGGTTTGTGATAATGCTGACACTTGTGTGTACGGCCTCAACCAATTTTCTGACATGACCTTTGAGGAGTTCGCACGACAGTATTGCGGCTGACGTTCTTTGTATTGAGAACGAGCTGCATTAATCTATGTTTTGTTTTATGACTCGTGAAGCAAACTCCTACTCAAGACTTTAATTTGTGGTTAATATGAACTAAATTTAGTTCAGAAGTATTACTTTCAAAAATTTTAATTTCGCTTCCACTTTCATGAAGTGAAATCGAGAATTGTTTTGGATACATGAAGATTTGTACTTAGAAAGTACTCATTCTGGTGTTTAATTTACATATTGATTTTCAGAAATTTGAATTATATGGAAAAACAATTAGTACCGTATACTTTTTGAAATGTGAATGTATGTATTCTTGTGTTTTAAACTCTCTTGAATTTTTAATTGAGATGAAAATTCTGGTGTTTATATGCACATTTAAACTTCACAATTTCAAACTATGCACCCATTTAAAGTTTAAAAATGGTCTCATTTTTATTAATCTGTGCAAACTATAGTAAAAATAAATAAATAAATAAATTTTACTTAATTTATATGTTTCATTTTTTAAATCAATTTTATATTTATATTAAATATATAAATATAAATGACTAAAATGCCTCTCTTAATTTATATCAAATGTTGCCTGCATGCACAGCTGTTGCACATAGGGCCGGCACAGACTACGCAGTAAGTGCAGCAGCCCTTGCGCGTTGGACCTATGTGAAAGGCCGGCGCAAGTGGCCTTGCGCACGCAGCAGCCTTGGCTCTTGCTCTCCGTGCAAGTTTCCGTATAGCGATCTATGCGCATGAGCAGTGCCGTCACGACGCCGTTGGAGGTCGCCTGGGACCTTGGTGATACTTATCAAAAACAATTATGAAATATTAATGAAAAGCAAAAAAAAAATGAAAAATGAAATAAAATCCAAAGTTGTGTGGCTCACTAGAAGCAGCAATGTGTAATCAAATTGGAAATGAGCGTCACCAAAACAAAAAGATATTTTACTAGTTGAGCTGTTGCGAGTGCTTTATTGTATCAAAACATCTGATCAGATTAAAGAGTTGGCTCGACTGGATGGTTTAGTCAGGCCACTGGCATGGCATGCCGGACAATTCGACCTAGCAAGACAGTCCAATCAAGCTATCTTGTTGGCCCGACCAGACCGTCCAATCAGGCCCGAATGGACGGTTTGGGATGACTGGATGGTCCAGTTAGGCCACGCTACTGGCATGACTGGATTGTCTGGCTGCTCCGTCGCTCATTTTCAAATGTGGAGCCTACAAAGTCTGGCAATATAACTTCTTAGTCATTTGAGGTGGTACCACATTTCTCCAGCCCACCAAATTGAGTGCTTCACTGGCAGCATTCAGCAGCCTGTTCTCAAGAACCACCGCTACGCCGGCGGTGTCAGTGCAGTGGAGCCTGCAACTCCTCCCAGGGAGGATGACAGGGTGAAAGTGGAGGCGGGAAGGCTCAGACTCCACTGATATATCACCGACCTGGATTCCAAGATCTCCGATATCGTTCTCTTGTGACCGCAGTTTCTCTAAACCACGCCACCATCTTCTTCTTATTTCGATTCTGCTACCTGTAGTAGCCCTTCCCTTAAAATTCAAAGAGCAACCACTTCATCTATGCAAGAGAAAACCCATTTCTCTCTCTCTCTCTCTCTCTCTCTCTCTCTCTCTCTCTCTCTCTCTCTCTCTCGTCCTGCAGGGGAGCTGGCAGAGAATGGCCAAACCCGCCACCGACCTTTTCGTCTCTTCCTCTCTTCCCCACCGTCTACTTCATGGAGGGTAAATTTTATTTTAAAAATAAATATTTTGGTTTTAATACATTTGTTAATATATAAAAATACTTAAATACATCTATAATATGTGTTTAACGTAACCTTATAGACCCAAAATGAGAAATTAACTATTTCAACAATGTTAAAAATTTTAAAATATAAATAAACAAGATATTATAGCTCAATTTTAAAGATTTAAATACAATTTATCAAAAACTATAACAAATGAGATTCAAGTAATACTTTGATTAATGAGTTATCTTTGGGTATTCATATTTAATTAGTTTAGTAAATAAGTTGGGTACATGTTAAGTTTAAATATTTTAATCATTTTGGAGGTTTAAAAATTTAAATAGAGAATTCTGAAGATTTTATAAGAAATATTTATATTATTTTAGGAGTTTTAAGTAGAAATAGAGATGTCTGAAAATTTTACAAATAATATTTTTGCTGAGTTGGGTTTTTAAAAGAAAATAGAAAATTTAAATTTTATTGAGTAATAAAAAATGAGATTGGAGGTGATACAGGAAAAGTTTTTTTAAAATAATATTAAAAAAATCAAAAGAGAAGCCATAAAAGAAAAGAAGTAATTTATATATGCAGTTTTTGTTCAAGATAAATGTCTCTGCTAACTATGACAGAAGTCCTTCTTAGAAGAAAAATGCCAAGAGTAACCCCTGCGAATTGGAATTTCAAGAGATATGGGCGTTACTTTTTACGACTATCAGGCGTAGAATTGCTAGTCGAAATACCAGCGAATCCGCGTATCCCATTCATTGGCTTGATCATGAACAAAAGGCAGCAATTGAATTACTTTTGCAATGTTACAGATTACAGTAAAGTTTCATTTGAGTTCATATATATATATACATATATATATATATATA
>KZ452026.1:911753-950349 GCA_002786265.1 Apostasia shenzhenica
TACATACATATACATACATACATATACATACATACATATACATACATACATATACATACATACATACATATACATACATACATATACATACATACATATACATACATACATATACATACATATATATACATACATATATATATATATAGAGAGAGAGAGAGAGATAGATATACTGCAGCTCCTTCTCAATACAAAGAACGGCAGCCGCAATACTATCGTGCGAACTCAACAAAGGTCATGTCAGAAAATTGGTTGAGGCCGTACACACAAGTGTCAGCATTATCACGAACCTTGCGTTCTTTCTGATTACTTTCATAGATTTCATGAACATTCTTCTTAAAGATAATCAAACGCTTCTGAATTTGATCAGGTTTTCTTGGAACCTTATAATCATTTCGCCATCTCATATAGAGGTTCTTTAAAATATAATATCTATTCTTATAGGTAATATAAATAAATTTATTTTATTATATAAATGAGTTTATTATATAATTATGTTTTTTATATTTTATAGAAAAAAAAGATAATTGCGACAAGAGTGAGGAAAGAGAAATAGGCAGTGGGCTAGGAGCGTGATAGAGAGAGCATGGAGAGGAAAGAGGTGCAGCAGGAGAGAGCAGAAAATTAGAGAGATAATAGAGTGACATAAATGTACGTATTAAAACTCATAAAAAATAACGATGTCAAAAATTTAAAACTTACAATATAAACTATATAATATAGTACTAGTATTGTACCTTTGCAAAAATTGTACGAAATTCTTTCATAATGTTTTTAAAATTAAATAAAAAATTAATATTTTAAATTAAAAGACAATAAATATTAGATATATCTTATTTGTAATAATTTTTAGTATTTAATATATTTCTTAGATTTTAAAAATTATAAAATATTAAATAAATATATGAATCAAAAGGAAGTAATAAAAAAACTAGATAAATAAAAAATTTTAGAATTATGAAAGTTTGAGATGACAGAAAAAATAAATAAATAATTTAAAAAAAAGAACAATTAAAATTAACCGTTAATCAAAATCTTATTATTAAATTATAATTACTAAAATAAAAAATAAAATGTGATGTATATTTACTATTTCATTGTGAAGATTTTAATTTAATATTAGAGTTGATTTATTTATTCATTTTACTTAAACTTTAATATATATATATATATATATATATTATTTAATAAATAATAAAAAAAACTAACTCAACTAAATGTCAAAATTAAATATAAATTTAAAAAGTTAGCCAATTTGAATTAATTAAGTTCACATCACAATTATAAAATTATAAATTATAATTAATCGATTAAAATTGACTTTAAAATTTATTTTTAAATTAGAATTTTATAATGTTTAAATTGTAATTAAGAAAATAAAAAATAAAAATTTTAAATTATTTTTTAAAATAATAAAGTATAGGTAATTATTTGTGATTATTAAAATTTTAAGTAATGATCTGATAAAATATTTTTAAATCAAATTAAACGATATATGCTCAAAGTACCTAAATCATGATTTATTTAACCCAACAAAATTAATTCACTTTAGTTGTACGCAGATAATTTCTTGGAGCACCTTTTGTTAATGTCATTTTTTAACTAATAAATTTATAATTTTATAAAAAATTATTTATAAATATTATTAAATTAAATAATTATTTTCTCTAAATAACATAACATCGTTCGATAAGATTAGGGAGAAATTCAATTAGATTAGTAAAATTCATATAAATGAAATATGCATGGTAATTACTATACAAATTTTAGAACTGCCAAATAAAACATATACAAACCACTTCAGAGCATCAGAGCAATGAATGAATTTAATAATGTAAATCTGAAATAATAACTAAATTAAGAAAAAAAAATCAAGAAATACTTTGGATGGAGAGCATAAAGAGGGTTCCATAAGAAGAAATGAAAACTATTCTATTCAACAAACAAAGTTAGAAGACATTTAAATGAACTCTGTTCCAAAATACTTGCAAGACTCACAGATAAAATTCAATATGCTTAAAAATAAATTAGTCGAGAATCGGAAACAAGGGGCACGATGCTACACCAGAAAGTCCTTGAAGATAAATTGATCCTCGCAACATCCTCATAAATCCTTTCTCCCCCCACTCTGGACCCCATGAATTCTTTAAAATCCAAAATTTTTCTCCATAATGGGTAGTTCCGTAACCTACAATTGTTATAGCATGTAGGGGGATCATACTGCTACAATGACATTCGAACACTCCCTAGAAAAAAAATATGAAATCAGCATAACATATACAACACTACTTAAATTTGATGGAGGTATAAAATTTGTGAATAAAATATAAAATTAATATAATGACTATTAATTCAAATGTGATAAAAACATAAAACACTTACCCCAGTGTAACGTATGAAATCAATATTAATTCCAACATAAGCTGCCACCGGTTGTTTTAAGACTGCTTTCATTAATTCATCTTCATTATTAAGTAGAACAAATTCATATCGATTGATTGCAACTACAGATGGATAAATCTGCAAAATTTTACTGACAAATTAATAAATATAAATGATATTTATGAAATATTCATAAATAATAAATCGGATAAATATTAACTAATAGATTTGTATAATTTTACTATAAAATAAAATTAAATACGTAAGATTTAATATTATCTTAATCTTATGTCAAAATATTTGTATGTCATAATGACATCTAAATGTAATTTTTTGAATCATAACATTTTTAAGTGATATAAAATTAAATAATTATTTTCTCTAAATAATAAGCATTGAACTAAATGTCTCCCAAATAAAACTAAATAGAAATTCTTGAGTAGTTTAAATGTACATTTTTTATTAAAAAAATGTACAATTTTTTATTAAAAAAAAAGATAAATCAAATGTACACTAATCTAAACTCTTTCCTTCATTTATGTTTATTTAATATTTTTTCATGTAATAGAAAGCTTACCTTACAGTGACCCTTAACAGAAGTGTAAGGGTACTTGGCTTCTAAAGTAATACCATATTTCATAATGTAGTCGAACGCCCACTCAATCCGGCCGCTAACTATTCGTTTGTCTCTGTAGTCAACTGTGATACAATCAAGAAGTTGTTGCTCTGAAAGCCTAATTAACTTATTTTTCTTGATCATAACAATTCCTTCCACTGCTGCGACAGCAGCAAAAATCCAACAGCAATCTACAATAAAGAAAAACAAAGATTAAAGATATAATTCAATATAATGTTTTTAATATCTAATTTTTTAACTTACCAGAACAGCCTTGATTCTTAACAGCTGTTACTGCACCTTTTTCTCGCCAATCTATAGCATCCGGTAAATTGATGCAACGAAAATGACTATACATAAATGAGCGAATATGGTTTTGCATCATAAACTGTAAATAAAACTATTAGTATTTTGTAGAACTAGGCAAATACAACAGTGCCTCAAAAGTATGATCTAAAGTAAAAAGAATTTGAGCAAAATTTAGTTAGTGAAGAAGAGAAATTTAATGAATAAGATCATAAAAGTATATATCACCATTTAGTGAAAATTTGTGAACTTGTATTTAACCTAGGCAACTAAATTGGAAAAATAAAAATCTAAAAAAGACTTTATTACAGTCTTACAAACCATGACATTGATAAAGGATGCTTAAAAGGGTTTAATTAGTCTAAAATGGACAAATTAGGGCAGAGCAGTTCTTAATGATTTATGTATGAAAACTTAACCTCAAACTTTAGAGGCATCTTTTGAGAGACAAAATTGTGCGGCTCCAATTGACCAAAGCATGTAATATCTCTACAAGCAGGACAAGGTCACGCGCGCGCGCTCACACACACACATATATACATAGAAATACATGTATCCATTTCACAACTGAGGCCAAGACAACTCAGAAACAGATGAGGAGGATTAGCTGACTCAGTTTGATGCTGATGGGATGTAGCCTAGGCTAGGGAGTGGGTCAACTTGAGTTTTGAGTTAAATTTTAACTCGATTAGATAGCTAACAGTACAAAAAATAAATTTGCTTACCCAACTCGAATTCAAAATCGATCCTTTAAGGTTGGCTTTCTAGTCAACTCCACTCCTGTTCGATTAACCCTGATTCCATTGCTTATACAAATATATACAATCCATACACACACACATATTGTACTAGCCTAAAATTTAATTTAAGTGTTAATATGAGTTTTGTTCAATTACTTGAATTATGTATAATTTTGGAGATTTGTTAAATTAAATTTGGAGAAAATTTGAAAACTTTAATTAAATCTTAAAAGTCTAATTGAGATCCAAAAGAAGTTTAAGTGGAAAGAAATTTTAAGAATTAGACTTAAATGAAATCTCCCCTGTACTAAGGTGGATTGGGGTTGATTATACCTCATCAGCCCATGGACCAAAGGCCACTGTGCTAACGCACAATGGCCCATTCCTTGTGCTAGTGTTGTCTCCATGATTCCAAGCTCCAGAGCACACGGAAACACCCCATGGAAGACTCCTCTATCCTTGTAGGGCTCACCTTATCGCTTATGGATTGTACGACACCCTGCCGCCACTACCACTTTTTGAACCACTTCACAGCGCCACTCTGAATAAGTTGAATCTCCATACCTGGACAATCTGTAGTTCTAAGTCAGGAATGCATACCTGGCTAAGGAAAGGTTGTTACAACTAGCCTAGGCCAAGGCCAAACTTTGCTCTACTTGTTAGCCGTCGCTTGGGATTGTCCCAGCTATGGATAGGTGCCTTACCGGCCACTCCTCTGACGTCTTAGTTCGAGCTTAATGTGGCCTAATCTAAATCGTCCTGACAAGAGCTTACATTCAGCGGTCACCTCCAAGCAAAGAACTACTCCCTTAGTGACCTTACTATTGTTATAAATACCACGACTTACACATCATGGAGGATATTTTCGACTAACTGCTGGCTCCTCTCCTCCAGGCTTTCATTACCTACATTCTCTCATCCACTTTCCAGTGTAACTTAGCTTCTACATCTCTTGTGGATCTTTTCTTAGAGATGATCGAATTCAGTTGGCTCTGTAGGTGGATGTTGGAGGATCTATCAAAACCATCTAAATCTTTGTGTGCCTTAATTTACAGTATTTCTTTCTTCTCTCTCTCTCTCTCTTTCTTTTGTAGGATTTTCTCCACTCACCTTCCTGCATTTCCATAAGGTCGTTTTCTATGCACTACTGGCTAACAAGACTCCCTGCATTCTTTCGTAAACATCTTCTCCAACACATGCTCTATTCTTGGGTTGTCTAGATGATTGCTGCTCCATTGGAATTTTTGATATATTCTTGGGTAGCAATCTCACTTCTTGGTCTTCAAAGAAGCAGCGCTCAACTAACTATTCATGCATTAAGTTTGAATATCAAGCCCTCGCAAATGCAACCTCTGAATTAACTTGGATCTGTTCCTTTCTTGCTAAAATTCAACTTTCAACCATATAGCCACCTGTACTATGGTGAGAAAACATTGGAGCCACATACCCAACAGCAAACCTGGCATTCAATGTTATGACATGGGAGATCGGTTTTCATTTTGTCTGAGAACGAGTTGCCCATAATGAATGAACTGTCAAATTTATTTCCTCCAAGGACCAACTTGCTAACATCTTCACTAAAGCACTTTTCAATCCTCACCCTGAAACTCTTTAGTCCAAATTTTTTGTCTACCGTGTGGACATTAATTTACGGGCAATATTAAGGACTAACTGTTGTAATAAGATAGGAATTTGTAATTAGTTAGGAGGGACTCATGCCTATAAATGAATACACATCGAGCTCATTTGTTGTTTGGCGAAAAACATCCTTCAGTTCTATCTCTTCACTTTCTCTGCCTTCTTCACAAGGAGCATTGCTCAACTCGAGTACTCAAGGGATAGAGATAGAGGAAAATGCAACTCAGGAGGGCATGAAGGTGTGGCTAGGAAGCAAATACGTACTGCTGACTTGGAGCAGACGATTCTATCAAGATCCAACCTCCAGCATGGCAACAAGCCGATGTTTTGAAGACTAACCAACTAACAAACCCTTGGAGTGAGTGGTTAGCTCTGAAGGAGTCCAACACTAGGAAAAAGATGGAACTGTTATTTTTTTCTTTTTTTTTGACAGACATTGGGACTGTTATTACTTGGCCTTCTAAAGCAATAATTCTTTTGTTCCGACCAGGTGGGAGAAAAAATAAAAAAAGTTGATCCTAGGTGTTTGGTCGAAAATATGAAAGTTTTGAGAACTCTAGAGGGGATTTCAAAGAATTTTTGCCTGAATCATCAAATGTTGGAAAAGGAGTTGATTTGCATAAGTCCACTAAGGATTTGGCAAGAAGTGACATAAAAGGAGGGATTTGTATTCAACATCACATAAAAGGAGTTGATTTGACACTATACAAGGAGGGAGAGGCAAGTTCTTGTATTCAACATCACATTGGCAAGAAGTGTAATAGCCTAATCTCCCGCAAATATTATATGCATTGACCAAGGAGCGTCACGAGTTTATGTTTACAAGATAATAAGGTGTGTCCTCACATATAGATCTCTCCTTAGTGTCACAAGATGTCATAAGCAACTTCTCCGGTCATAGATTCCTCAATTTGCGGAATTGATTTCTAATATCGAAGCACATTTATCCAAGGCACATCCTAAAGCCGGCAACACAAGAAGAGAACTTTTTCATAATGTAAAGTTAGAAGCATGAATTTGACAGGAAATCAAGGCCCTTAATGCGAGGACCCAACGACCGTAAATTTAAAATAAAAAAAACTACCATGGATATTTTCCATTTTGATTTATGGGTCTTACAGTTTTAACATAAGACAGAATTAGGAGCGTGCTATGTACCGCCCAAGGGCGTCTGATGCAGGACAAGCCATGAAAATACAAGTTCAGACATCAATAAACTCGTATAACAGATTAATCTTAGACTAACGTATTAATTTTAAAAATTAATTCTGTGATAATCAAGAAATAATTCAATCCCATGAAGATTATTCAATAAAGTTAAATTACAATGGAGCGAAGGTAATTAAAACATTACCTGTTCAGAGTAGGGCTTAATCTAGGTTTCAATAAATCAAATAAAGCAGAATATGATTCTAGTTCTCACAATATAAACTAATATCAATTAATTCACTCAATAAAAATAGGACTTTTTTATAGTGGAACAATTTTGATAAAATCTAAACGAGCAAAGAAAACTTAGCAATAGAATAATCAGATTGATAATTGATTGAAATTCGTTCCTAAGCCATAGAATTCAGATATCAGAATGTAACTTCCTAATGTTTAGGGGTGCCTAAGTCAGAGTGACCGCTCATGCTGACTCACTTGTAGGTGAGGAAGGCAAGCTAAGTCAATCAGTTTGACATTGGTGACGGGATGCAAGCATGGAGATGACGAACCAGGTGAAGTCGGGCATGATGAATAGTCGACAAAAAGTGGTTCAGGCAGCTAGTTTACAACTACGAGGGAAGAAGGCTAGGGCGACCAGCTCGGAGCAGGTTTCGATGAAGTCACCCACGCTTATGACGATTCAATGTTGCACAACCGAGAAGCGAAATCCGCGAGAATTCTGTGCCTTCGAGTGTTTCCTATCAAGCGTAGGTTCATGATTCCATGGTGGAGGAAGGGCCAAGTAAGGGTACTTACACTTTTGTAATTGCAATCCCCTGTAAGCTTTATAGATGATGGAGTTAACTTTTGATGAATTCTATGCACTGCTTATTTGTAGTGACTTGTTTATCTAAAGATATCTTGCATTAGTTAGAATAAATTTTGTATTAAGAGTGAGTTTGTATGTAGAGTAATTCGTCAAATAAGACTAGACCCTCGACTTATTTTAGGAGAGATATACAATTTATATGATACATGTTGCATTTGAATTCCTGTCAATATCAATTCCTGTCAAAGCAATCTAATCCTCCCACGTACCAGCTTTAGCATTTTGTTATTCAAATGAAAAAATTTTAACATGACAAATTTTGGGCTGCATTATATTTATTTCATTTCTCACACCAGAATTAAATTACATACCTTAGAATATCCAGGCACACATTTTAATATTGCTGCAGACTTTAATTCCTCATAGATCTTTGTCCATGCCTATTATGAGTGACAAAGCAATTCATGAATACCACTAGAATGACAAGATCAATGTGGATCAAGAACAAATTCACCAAAAAAAAAATAAAAAAAATATAAAATAGCTGAAGTGACTAAAAAATATGAGAAACCAAAAAAGAAATACTTGCCGAAAACAATTATAAAAAGAGAAAAAAGTCAATGATTGAAGCATATACACAAGACAACAGAATATAGAACATAAACCTAAGCAAATTTAAAGAAAGAGGATACACAATCCTAGAAAAAAAAATCATAAATTAAATTTCATAAAATAACCAATGAATCGGAATAAAACTAATAATAAAAACGACAAATAATCCATTAAGCTGATAAAAAATAATGGAATAAGACAATGAAAGAAGATGAGTCACCAAACTACATTCAAATTTATATCAACGACTCACTATAGAACACTTTATGCAATAAATCAGAATAAAGATTAATAATAAAAAATGACAAATAATCAATTAAGCCAATCAAAAATATTTGTTTTAAAACAATGAAAGAAGGCAATGATTCATCAAAATAGATGCAAATTCATGATAATGATTCACTATGGAACATGTTGTGCATGAGATTTTGATATTTACACACCTGAAATGCGATTTGTGAGATCCCCAAGAAATTGAACAGCACCCTGCCATAGTCCTCAACAGTAACTTGATTCATGATATAATTAACCTGTACAAGATCACAGATATACAGTCTCTTTCAAATGATAATTCTTCAACCTAGTTAACAATTCAAATAAATTAATAAATCATGAATTGCACATATATTGATATGGAAAACAAAGAACATTTATATACATTGTCTA
Organism: Apostasia shenzhenica; assembly: GCA_002786265.1. Classification (NCBI taxonomy): domain Eukaryota; kingdom Viridiplantae; phylum Streptophyta; class Magnoliopsida; order Asparagales; family Orchidaceae; genus Apostasia; species Apostasia shenzhenica. Next base: position 920,692 of record KZ452026.1, read on the forward strand.
AAAATGATGTGAAAACAACAAATAGATGGTCAACTAGAGTATATATATTAATCAAAGGTTTTGAATTGATAGAATCAATAATTTGCTTTTGGAATTTCAGTGATGCATGGCTAGTTAATCTGACTCATAAGTAATTATGATATCCAAAACTTTTGAAGTTTAATAGACAAAATAGAAACAAGAAAGCATCCTTTAGATTGTAATTAAGAAACAGCATCAAACATTCCTACAGCTATGTTATTTCAGAAAATAAACATATTATCAAAAAAAAAAAGTGGACATCTTAAAAACATAGAAACTTACAAATTTAGGATAATTTTTGGTTTAAACATTATCAAGAAGAATTATAACACAAACCTAATAAAAAGTGGCTAAACTTTTGTCAAAGTACCACTATTAAATAGTGTTAGCTAGAAAAGTTAGAGCATGCAGTTGAGCAAAGCATGAAATGACTTTAATTACCAAACAACTACAACCCATCTTTCTTTAGGTTTAGGGCTGTCCATGCAAAACTAAAAAGTAAAGCTTAGTGTAGTTTGAAGTGGCTGATTAGTAATGGAATGAAAAAGAATGAAAAAGGAACTTGGTATACCAAGGCCCAACCTAACGACGAAGAACGATAAGAGTCAGCCCACCAAGGCTCCTCATTTGTTGTACCTATCATTTAACATATAAAGTTGCCGATTTGAAAGGCTACACCAATCAAACCCAACCAAAGGTGGAGAAGTGATAAGAAAAATGTAGAACAAATACAATAAAAAGATTCCCAATTTGGAGTTAGATAAGATGGACACTTCAACTGGTGCCTAAAGCATTAAGAAAAACTCAAATAAAACATATGCTCATCAATAGCACTTCAAAATGTCACACAGATAGGACACAATATGATTATTCCAGTATATGTTCATATCAACTTATGCTAAATAAATTAACTGAAAACTTTTAATCCTCTAAAATGCAGTCTGGAAGTACTAGTCTTTGATGTCTGCTTTTACCCAAAGCTATAATTAGCACAGAAAAAATCCTAACAATGATTAACTATTTAATATTATAGATGCTTATCAATTCAAACTTTTAGTGAAGATCGAATATACAATTCTCTTATATTCCAAATGTTCACATGAATAACAAGAACAACCATCTAAAATAAGAATTAAAATGCACTTGATATCATAACATAAAACTAGAAGCACCTTTCCATTGATAGGCATCAGTGGAGAAAAAGCATCTTCACCAAATGCTCTAGAGCTAATCATCCTAACTGGAATAAAAGGAAATGCAAATTTAAATTGCACTACAACGTCAGAAGCAAATTGGTGACTTAAGAAACATAATTTAATGTTTAAGGGACTTACCTCCAATAAGTAGATTGTAGGATAAAAAGCTTCGAAGAAGCATTCTGGCTTCTGAAATAAATTTCATTTGCAAACTTGAATCTGCAAAATAGAATGAAGAGTGCACAATAGAGGTTTTATTATTAGTAGCTTCTTTGATAACATATCTAAAGCTACAAGAAAATACAGTCATAGAAATAGTAGCCAAAGTCAATGAAGAGGGAAGTTGAGCGACCATATGGAACTAGTATATTTTGCTAATTTTTTTTGTTTATATTGGTGTCTGCTTATTTACAGGTGTCTTGACTCTAGATGACTGGGCACGTTCAAAAAATACTAGAACACACAAAAAAAAGCTATCAATTAGTGGGCTATTAATTAATTGGGACTAACACGTACTATTAGTATTGAGAGTCACAAATAATCATATGAATTTGAAGTAGGAAAACTTGAAAACTTTGTAATAAAACACCACAGCAGCAAATTACATTAGCCTTGTGCTTTATCTTCTTCATCTGGCTGAAAAAAAGCTCTTTTATAGGGCTGGCAAATTTAATTGAACTAGAAACTCGATCAAAATTGATTTGATTTTTTATTCGAATTAAATCAATTTAAATGTTTTCAAGACCAATGAAAGGAGCTGTTAAAAAAGAAACGAGTTGTTGAAAAGAAACAAAACAAATGTAACTAAAATGTAAATGTTTGGCTTCCAGATACATGTAAATGTTAGTTTAAATTGCTCGCTAAAGATACAAACTTATTACAATTATTTGAAAGGTGAAATGATAGGGTTTTTGGGATGTCATACAATGTGGACAAGAATAAATAGCACTTATCTATTAAGTAGGATATAATCACACTGGATATAATTTGTCATATACATTTGGATGTACTTATGTGTAAACTTGTAAAGAGTATATGAACCAACAACAAATGTTGTTTATATAGATATTGGGACTCCTCTTTTGGATATAGGTGAGAATGAAAACAAGAAGCATACCAACTTTTTTGCACTTATAGATTTAGTATATAAATAAGGTCCCCATTTTGCAAACTTTAGACCTAAAATCTATGTAACTAAAACCAATCATCATTGCTGTTGTAATTACCTGTTGTATGCTATCTGTCTATTATTTATTTTATTGCATCCAACTGTTTTTCTCTTGAGAATTTCTGAAGTTCATGTGGTTTGTTATCTATCCGACTAGTCTAAAAGTTGAAGTATCCAGGATTCAAATTATTTAATTCATATGAAATGCTGTACATTGATATAGAAATCATGTTTTACATATGCATTTTTGTTTTTCTTGTATATTTTGAGTTGAGTATGTCATATTTCCATTGGGGCTTTCTTACTGTTCTTTCCTATATCATCACCTTCAAAGGTTATTCATTTCTTTAGAGCAGATTCGTTCCTATTTCTACAGCATAGTTGCTTTTATTTATCTAAATTGTTGAAATTATGTCATTAACACCTTAGCTATCTGTTGACCATTTTTAGTTACATTTCTAACATATACATTGTTTTTCGATTGATTTTTTCTTGCATTATGTGAACTGTACTTGTTTGCATTATGTGAATTTTTCTTGCATTATCCCTAATTTTTAAATAATAAAGTAATTTGATTACACATATTTCCCTCAATCTATCATAAAAATTAAGGATAATTACACCCAGAAAAAAAAAACAAAGATTCTTGAAGTAAAATCAGAAAAAGAAGATGAAAAATAAATATTGAAATTACCTTAACAAATTAAGGCCTCAGCTCCAAATGAAACATGAGATGAAATCTCAAAAAAAAAATTATAAATGTAGGATTTGAAACAGAAGATTAATAATGAAAATAAAAATCACCTTAACTCTCCAATGCAGCTCCAAATAACCTCAATCTTCCTTTGGCTGAAGAAGCACAGCTTAGGTGATCCACGGTTGTCAGACATCGCAGCCAAAACGGGATAAAACTGCACTGCAGCGCCTAATGCCCTCAGCGGTCTCTCAGCGACTCTTTGGGAAGCTTTCCTTCAAGGAGGAAGACACAAAGACTGGCACGATTATTGTTTAGGCAAAACTGCCTAAATTACGGCTTCAACGACCACCCGCTCCGGCAAGAAAAATGACGAAGACGTTTCTGGTCGGCGTAGGCAACAGCTAATGAGAACGGCGAGAACGAGACTGGAGGATTCAAAAATATTTCTTCCCTGCTGCGTCACGTGATCTTACAGCTTCCAGAAGCTTCAGTGGCTTAAAAACATCTCTTCCATATTATTTATATAAATTACCTTACCTTTATTATTTATAAGAATAATATTTATTTTTTTGATAAACTGCTTCCAAATTTTTACTTAAATTTTAATAAACGTCGGTTATTAATTTTAAAAAAATTAATATACGAGTATCTAATTTTATAAAAATTATTAAAAACTTTTTAAAATTTTTATTATTAATATTAAATAATGGCTAAATTGTCTTCCTTTTTACTAACTCATACCATCACTTACGAGGAGGCAAAAAATTTCACCCATTTGTCTTTGCTCTCTAAATCTCCAAATGCTCGTAATCAGTTTCTCCGCCATTACGGGCAACTTAGTTTTTTAACATTAATAATAAAAAAAACTTATTGATGATTTTTATAAAGTCAAAAACAACAAAATCATGTACTATTAGCTTTAAACTAGGGGATTGGGCGTAATTTATTTTTATTTATTTTTTTAATTTTAAAAATATTTTTATTATTTAATAATTCTTTCGAAAAAAAATTATTTTTGTTATGAATATAAAAAACTTAAATGGTATTAAACTTAAAGTTTTTTTTTATCAGAAATATCCTAAAATTATTTCGATCTTGCTCTACCGATTTAAGTGTAGTCCAAAACTTTTGCACATTGTATGTTCTCCGACTGAGTTACTTTTGCCATATGGCCACCGTCATTTCTATTCGTAGCAATAGGTGCTTAAGAACATCCATGACAACGATAGTGGTGATACTAGGAAGGGCCCATGCTCTCTGTAACAAAACTCGAAATGTTAGTTTTCTGTGGATTCACGTAGACAAGTAAATCCCCACAACCGCTTGTTTTTCTTCTTTCTCATGAAGAAGATAGTAGGGTAACTCTACATATATATTTTTGTCCTCGTGAAGGAGATAGTAGGGCAATTCTACATATATTTTTATCCTCGTGAAGGAGATAGTTGGGCAACTCTACATATATATATATATATTTTTAACTCAAATGTAACCTAACGTAATCCATAATATTGCGATAGTAATTCAATAGTCACATTTTGTTCATGATCAAGCCAATGGATGGGATGCACGGCTTTGTAGATATTTTAACTAGCAGTTTTACGTATGATGATCATAAAAAGTAATGCTCATGTTTCTTGAAATCTTAATTTATAGGGGTTAATTTAGTAATTTTTCTCCAAGGCCTTTTGCCAGAGTTGGCAAAGACATAATTTGTTGAACAAAAACTGCGTATGTAAATTACTTGTTATCTTTCAACAGTTTTTAGAGAATTTTTTTTGAATTTTTTATATTATTTTTAAGAAAATTATTTTTGTCACCCCCAATCTCTTTTTATATTACTCAATAAACCTTTTAAAGTTAAACATCTTTACACAAATATTGCTCGTTAGATTCTCAAACATCTCTTTTCTATTTAAAACTCCTAAAATAATATAAATATTTCTTCTTAAATTCTCAGAACTTTCTATTTATATTTTTAAACCTCTAAAATGATTTAAGCTTAACATGTACCCAGCCTATTTATTAAACTAATTAAACATAAAAGACCCAATAATAACGCATTAATAAATGTATTACCTGAATCTAATTTATTATAGTTTTTGATAAATTATATTTAAGTCCTTAAAATTGAACTATAATATCACGTTAATTTATATTTTAAAATTTTTAAGATTTAGATTGTTGAAATAGTTAATTTTCTCATTTGGATCCATAAGATTACGTTAAACACTTATTATAGATGCAGTTAAATATTTTTATATATTAAAAATGCATTAAAATTAAAAATTTTAATTTTAAAATAAATTTTAAATTTAAATTACTTTAATGCCCTCCAAGAAGTAGACGGCGGGCGAGAGAGAAAGAAGGGGAAAGGAGGAGAGGGGGCGGGCCGGCCATTCTCTGCCAGCTCCCTTATGAGAAGAGAGAGAAAGAGAGAGAGAGAGAGAGAGCTGGGTGGGTTTTCTCTTGCATAGATGAAAGGTTGGCCTTTGATTTCCAAGGGAAGGGCTGCTGCAGGTAGTAGAATCGAGACAGGAAGAAGATGCATGGCGGCGTGATTTGGAGCAACTGCCCTCGTAAAAGGAAGATATCGGAGATCTTGGAATCCAGGTCGGTGCTAGATCAGACGAGCCTGAGCCCTCCCACCCCACTTCCACCAGTCATCCTCCTTGGGATGAGTTGCAGGCTCCACTGCATTGACACCGCCGGCGTGGCGGTGGTTCTCAAGAACTCACTGCTGAATGCTGCCGGCGAAGCACTCGATTTGGCGGCCTGGAGAAATGTGGTGCCGCTACAGACGACTAGGAGGTTATGCTATCAAACTCTGCAGCTTCTCCAGGCCAGGAGCAAACATTTCTGATCCATTGCATTATGGGGGATTTGGAGGATTCATCCCCTCCTTTTTGAAGCAGCAGGATCCGATCCCTAATTTCCCCTCAACATTCACTGCTGGAATTCGATAGCAGAACCTTCGGCTTCGTCGATTCTGGATTTGGGTTTGATTCCTGTGGAGAGATTGTTGGTGGTCTGCTGGTTTCGCTGCCAGCCTCCATCATTCACTTCTCCGATGGCCTTCCTGGGGAAATATGGCTAGAGAGAGGGGGGAGAGATAAACAGTCATTTAACAAAATTTTGTAATAAAAAAAATTAAAAAACAACATATTATATATATATATATATATATAAATATATATATTTATAAGATTGATATAATTAGTGTAATGCTAGATCAGATATTTTGAATTTTAAAATATGAATTCGAGATATATTATATCATGATCTCAAAGTATAGAATGTGAAATTAATAAATTCAATAATTTTTTAATTTAATTTATTATAATAAAAATGTTTATTTAAAAATTAAAAATAAAATAAATTATTATCTAATAATTAATATTAAAAAAATAATTGTAATAAATTAAATATTATATTGACCTGTCTTTGACACAATAATAACTCATTCATTAAAATTTAATATTTATTTTTTCATTTATTAATAGAATACAGGCTTGATGCTTGTTAATTTTTTTTTTTTTTTGATAAAAAATCCTTCAGGGTGCAACAAATTTAAGACAAAACAGAACTACACTGAGAGTCCATCTTACACATGAGCATTTTTTTTTTATGCTTGTTAATTAAGTTTAAATGGATTACATCAAAATAATAAATAGAATATTCAAATAATATTTTAAATATTTAATAAATAATAATAGTATTGGAGTTGGACAACATAACTTTAAATACTTATACACTTTAGGAAAAAAATAACTAGGAACTCGAAGAACTTATGTTTAAATATTTTGAATAATTTATAAATAATAGTATAAATTTCAGAAAACATTGAAGTTAATGAAAAAGAGTTAATAATTATTGAGCGGGGTTGGGACTCGATTAATTTGTTGGGTGGGCTTTGCTATCTTAAGCAAGCTCGACACTTACTTCTGAGTAAAAATAAAATGTTTAGGCCCGGCTCATGAAATAATCAGATGTATTTTTAATTATTAATGCAATGTAATTTTTAATTATATATATATATATATAGGATTAAGTTATATATATAACCACTTTTCTTAATTTTCTACGAATCATGCTTTTGCATGGCATTTGAATCTTGATACACAAATTTTTCAAGCTTAAGTTTAAATTTTTTTTTTATCTTGAGTTATAGAATAAAAAAAAAATGCTTCATTGTTGGAAATACTTTAACAAAAAAAGTAAAAGATTTATGTGCTAAAGGAAGTGAGTATAGTGCTTTTCACTTTACATGTAAAGAGACTTCTACTAGTGTGTAAAAGAGGATTCTCTTTTAAGGAATAATGATCAATAAAGAAATATTTTTGGATTGGAATGGATATAAGCACAAATGAAGAATCATGTTATTTCTTATATACTTGATTTTTTTAGGGTAAATTGCCGACAAGCCCCTAAGGTCGAGACAATGCTATTGCAAATTAGTTCTATTCTTTGAAAAATTTTAATTTTAGTTTCTGACATTGTAGAAGTATTATAATTTTTATTTTTCTTTCAAATCTTGCTTTTTTCATTAGCTTTTTCTAATAGAATGTATGAAATTTAATTATTTTTAACTAATTTGAATAATTTATATATTTTAAAAAATTATTAAACTCTTCTATCATCACCATTTTTTTAAAATATAGAAAAAAAATTAAAATTTAATTTTTCTTATCTCTTTCATTTTTTGTTGTAAAAATGTAAACCTATAAAATATAAATATTAGTATTTTAAAATTATATTTCAAAAATCAAATATTTAACGATTAAAAATAATCTTAAAATTAGATATTTAAAAAATTAGAAACAATTTGTAACTACTTTTTGATCTTAAGGGACCCACGTGATCTCCTCTTTTGCATTTGTTTTGTGCCATATTCTTACTATAATTTTAGTCTCCGTGATCTCCTCTTTTTTTCCTGAATGCTGTTATATTGCTTACGACTTAGTTTATTAATTGTTCATTATAATTTTAGTAATTTTCTATTTATATATTGGGTCAAATATCGATCCAGCCTAACCGAGAAATGTTTATATTTAATATTTAATTCAAAATTTACCTTTATTTGATTCTAGAATGTACATTTTTTTAGGATATTTTTAAGTAGTATCTAGATCATGCAAATCATATATACTTAGACATGTTTGGCGTGAGGACTACAATGGTACTTATTTAAAAAATAATAAAATAATAATAAAAAATTATTTTTAATCATTCTACACAAATTTTAATATAAAAAATATTACTTTATTTCATATGTTTAATAATATTCAATAAAAATATCAACTTTATTTCATATTTTAAATCAAAATACGTTATTTGAATATTTTAATCTAAAATATAAAAATATATATAATTTTATTGAAAAATTAATTGAGTATGTAAAATAAAATAATATTTTTTATATTAAAATTTATGTAGAATAATTAAAAAAATGTATTTATTATTATTATTATTATTATTTTATAAACTAGTACTATTTTAATTCTGATTTTAGCCCTTGCACCAAAGGCTAGTGTAAGGAATTATTTCTTTAATGCTACTGATGCCTTTATTTTAATGTGTTAAAAATTAATACAAACTCAAGAAACAATTTTTGATGTTGCAATTTGTTAGGCATTACGTGAAAATTAAATGATTTCCCTCTGTATTTGTGAATGATCAGATATCTCTAGTGTCGTATTATAATTTTTTTAATACTAATGAGAAAAAAAATTACAACTTAGCTTGCAGCATTCACCTTACATATAATAATCTTCGCTCTAATCAAATCATAAATAAAACTCGGTACCTCCCCGATTCATGCACTTTGGGACTCAAGCGCGTATTAGGTAAGAATATGTATTGCTCTATTGCCTTCTTGACAAATATGAGAGAGGACATAATTTTACTATTGTGTTGCCTTATCCACAAATGAGAGAGAAATCAAGAGAGAGAGAAAGAGAGTAAAGACGAGGGAGAAATGAAATTTCATTAATGGTGATAATTTCATTGATAAAATATTCCTTAAAGTTCGATAGAATCCGTTTGCTTAAATCTTTTATTTAACTAAATTTAATTTTAGGGATCTTGAATATTATAAGTTACATCAATTCTCTTCTTATATTTTAATCTAAGTTCAATGATAGAGAGATCCTTACTCATATATATTTTAAGTACTCTGATTGTTTAAGAGAATCTCCCTTTATCTAAATATCCTTTCTCCAACTTTTTGACTAGAAGAATTGCTTATTCGTGGTTACTATACATTCAAAGATTAGGTTTAGACGTCTTGAAATATTTTTCACAAGGCAAGTAATTATATCTTCATGTGCATCCTTAGCAAATACTCACTCACGTTTTATATTCCTCTTAATCTGTAGTCAAGTCAAAGTTTAATTTGTTCCATCACATTTTGACTAGTCTAACGATGATAACAAATCATGTTTGACAAATTTTGCATCAATTTAATCTCAAATTTTCTAAGTTCAAGTTAAATTTGATCTGATTTAATTAAAATATTTTCATTTTTAGTTCGTTTTCAAGTTGAATCAAACATATTTTTACTTTTTTTAATTTAAACATTCTTTTAAAGTATAATATTCCATATTAATTATAATTTTTAGATTAAATTTACATGTATTATACATATATTTATGCTTTAATATCATAAAAATATATCCTATATTACTTATTTATATATGAAAATAGATATTGTGTCATGTGAACAGTAGTTTATTTCATGCACAAATCAATAACATTTTGACACATATATTGGCTATTCAGACGACTTTAATATGAGGATTTTTGCCATCTATTTAGTAAACATGATCACTATGCTTTTTTAAAAATATATATAATCACTAAGAATGTTGTGTTTTTGTTTTTACATTGATGCGATTTGACTTTGAGGAATGCTATGGTTAAAATTAAAAGTATTTTAAAATATAATTTTAGTTCCAAAAATTTAAACAATTACTAAATATAATTTTACTTATATGCCTATCTTTATCTCTTAATTCCTTCCTTGTGATAAATTATTTTGATACGTGTTTTTTCATATAAGACATGATATGACATATTTTCGCTCAGTGCACTTAAGAAAATTGCCTCATCCATGTGATTCAAGTGAGATAGGACTGCTCAAACTCCTAAATGCAGCGAATGAATGTAATTGCAACTATTTATCCGCTGAAGTAATAAGTGACGTGCAGGTGACGGAACCCTAGGTGTTAATTTTATTTGAGCACATAACCGAGAGGTGAAATTGTCAAAGTTTTACAAAAGAGTTCACCTATGGCTTCTCTTGGTATATATCTTCTGCTATTGCTATCCCTATGCATATCTCTATCTCTTAGTTCCTTCTTTTTGATAAATTATTTTTACACATCTTTTCATACAAGACACGATATGATATGTTTTTGCCTAGTACACCTAAGAAAACGGGCTCGTGTGATTCAAGTGAGACAACACTGCTCAAACTCTTTAAATAAGGCGAATGAATTAATAGGGGTGGCAATTTATATATGTACCCAATTAAACCGCCCTGACCCACCCCTAATGGGACGGGTATGGGTACTAAAATTTTACCCGCGACTCGCAACCCGCCCCGCCTAGTCCCGCCCCATTATATATATATTTTTATCTACTTTTTATATAGGCTTACATAAGATCAAATAAAACGAGTGTATTGAAAATAAAGAAATGTAAAGTCTTGTTTTCATAGTGTAATATTCACCATGTAGATACAATTTTTATTGTTTTAAATAGAGTAAAATAATTCAATTTTCATTAACATTAGTGAGGAAACGAGGCGGGACGGGGTGGGGCGAAAAAGATATGGAGCAGGTATGAGTAATGAATAATATATAGTGGAACAAGTATGTGTATTTATAAATCCGATCCAAACTCTTTCGGTTGTCATTCTTAAGTAAATATAATTGTGACTATTTGTCTATTGCCAGAGAATTTTTTGCGTGCACCGGTGCATGGTACACCAGGCCAATGAGCACACGACACGTGGATAAAAATGGTCAGACGTACTGATGTGTCGTGTGCTCATTGGCCCGGTGTACCGTGAACCGGTGCACACAAAAATTTCTCCTATTGCCACGGTCCAAGTCTCAGCAGAGAAATGCGGAGGATTAGGTTAAGCACAGTGCCTCGATCGGCTCGACTCTGCCTTCCGCCCGAATCCTAGCTTCTTTTTCCTCGCCGTGAAGCCTCCAGCGTCCGACGACCTCCTTTGTCCGACGGCCTCCGGCGCTAATCTCTATCCGATCGGCACTCAAGAGCCCTAGCTTTGCCCTGCGCATCCCATCCGGTGCTCATCTCTGTCGTTAGCCCCACCTTTCGCGTCATCGGGTCTCCATCCGGGCTCCTCTGTCGATCTTTGTTCGGTCAGCTCTGTTCGCCTTACACCTCTGCTCGAAAACTGCAGCCACCATCAAATCCCTCTCCGTTTCTTCTCTGCTCTCTGCTACTCTGCTTTTCGGCTCCGCAACAGAGTCTCATTCTACTCTCAGGTTTGCATCTGCCTTGTTTGAAATCTGATACATGCTATGGCTCCAGGTTTGCATCATGGATTCAACATTTTTCTATAGCTACGAATGTATATTTGTGTGTATGTTATCATTTATATGATAATAAAACTATTATAGCAGCTTTTTAGATCCATTTTGAAGCTAAAAAATTAGAATGTATATTATATTAATTCCTTTTGAAATTAACTTATAAAATATCAAAAACAGGAAGTTAATCTTTGTATATTTTCAAGGGCTGTTTGATTGCAGTAACAAGAGTGACTCAAAGGCGAAAGGCTGGATGCAGATGAGCAGTCAAGACCTGGAGTCAGAAGAGAACCTGTGGGATCTGTGGCAAAAGTTTTATATGATTTCGAGGGTTCATGAGGACATGTTGAAGCAATTCAATCAGTTCAAAGAGACTCCTAAGTTTGTTTATAAATTTAATATGGACAATTATGATCCTCACGTTTCTAGCTCATGTCGGATGGGCCTCAACATGTTCAGTGATATGACAGTTGACGAGTTTAGCTGCTCAAAAGGATATGGTGGTCCCGCTGAGTTTAGAAGCAAATTAGAGGAAATGATGAGTGGAGGAAATGACGAGTTTAGAAGCCTGATTTGAGACACTTTCAAATACAGTTTGGAGGGCAGGCATAGCCCGATTAGGTTTGTGTTCAAGCTTTTGTTTAGTGTTTTATTAGTGGATGTAATACTAGCTTTAATTAGCTCTGCCACTCGTGAGCACTTTCTGGGCATATTTGTGTTTTGGTGTGTTTTGGATCAAATGACTTATATTTTGTATTGGAAGTTGTAGGCTTGTAGCAATTTTAATGTTTGTTCTTGGGCAAACGATACCTGACCTTGGGATTTGAATTTTAATTATCTTGAAATGTGTCAGTTACTTTGGGAAGATCTTTATTAGGTATTATACTTAGAGAGATGTTCAGATTTTGATTTTCACTGTTTGTATCGCATATTAATATTTTGATTTCTCGATATATATATCCAATCCTATATGACCTAATGTTGGATCAAAATTTTAATTGAAATTTTTTTTTTTTTTTTGAAAAGAAACATTTTACACATTGCCATTATGTGATTTGAGCTTGGAGTAGTGATCGGATTTTGAGTTTATACTTAAAAATGAAAAGATTATTTAAATTTCTCCATTTGAAAGATTATAATTTTTTTTCCAAAGGAAGAAACAAGCACATAAATTGAGTGGGCGATGGACCTGTCATTGAGAAAGGGTGGGAAAAGCTAGAGTACAAATGAAAATTATTTTCATGATGATTATACTAAACTTATAATATGAAGATTTGTCATGTACATAAACTTGACTAAGCAAGTTGCATGAAACCATTCATAAGATATTACTAGTATTTTTCTTTATCACATTTCTTTAATATAAATATATTTATAACAAAATTTGAATAAACATTATGTATAATATACTTAATGTTTTACTTTTAAAATATTTATTAATTTTTTATGTGTACATATTTCATAATAGAAATATAAATTATTAAAAAAATAATTAATATTTTATTATAATAAATAAATTTATAATTTCATATATAAATATTTATGTGTTAATATGTATAAAGTAAAATTAATCAAATATAATAATTACATATTTAAAAAAATAATTATAATTTATTTGACTTAATTTAAATATTGGTTGAGATTAAAAAAATTTAATTAAAGTAAAATTTAAAAATTTAGGATTTTATATTTGATTTTTAAAATTTAAAATATTAACAAAAATAAAATAAATATTTAAAATCTAATAAAGTAAAATTAATGTTTACAATTTATAATTGTTGAAAATTTGATGATTAAATAATTTAAAAATTAAATAGGATGTAAATTAAATTAATTATTATAAGTAAAAATTTTAATTTAATAAAACAGTTAATTTATTTATTTATTATTTTACTTGTGTTTCAATATAATATATATATATATATATATAGATATTATAATAATAATAATAATTAAAAAAAGATAAGTATAATTAATTTAATTAAATTTTAAAATCAATTTTAAATTTAAAAAATTAATTAATTGAAATCAATTAAATTTGTGTCCTATTTAAAAGTTTAATTAATAAATAATCAGTTTAAATTGAGTTTAGAATTTTGATTTTTGAATTAAATTTTCAAAATATATGACTTAGAATTTAAGTATTATTTTATTATTAATATTAGTATTTAACATATTTGTAAGATGTAGTTGATAGTGTAGACTCTAATAAAATTTTTAATGCTTTATCAAATTAAAAACTATGTATTATCTTATAAATTTTAAATTTGCTTTGAACTCACGGGTATTTTAGTTAATTCAAACTCAATTTAAATTTTTTAATTTAAAATTAATTTACTTATAATTAAATTGATTCAACTAAAATTTAATTATTATATTTATTGATATAAATAAATTAACATGTATTATTAAATGAATTTAATTTAATGCAAAGATAAATTAATAAATTTATTTTATAATTATGAAGAGAGAGAGAGAGAATAGAGCTGCAGGGGAGAGAGTGGAGAGAGAAAGAGATGATGACGCTCTCTCTCCTCTCTCCTCTCTCCTCTCTCCTCTCTGTTCCGTTCACTCTTCTCTCTCCTCTCTGTCGCCGCTCTCTCTGTCGCCGCTCTCCTCTCGCCGCCGCTCTCCTCTCGCCGCCGCTCCTATTGCCTCTCTCCTCTCGCCGTCACTCTCTGTCTCCTCTCTCCTCTCTCCTCTGCGCCACTCTCTCTATGGCCGCTTTCCTTTTGCCGCCGCTCTCTCCTTTCTCCTCTCTTCTCTCTCTCTCTCCCTCTCCGTCTTCTCTCTCTGCGCAGCCCAGCCCTCTGTAAGTAAAATTGTAATATTGTATTTGCATTAAGAGCAAGATTGAAAAGCTAGATTGCAATAATATTGTAAAGTAAAATTGTAAAGCTAAATTGAAAAGTAAATTAAGATGTAATATTATATTCGCTTGTACCACCTTTAATAGTATAGTAATAAATAAATTGTTGAGATAAAAAGCTTAAATTTTAGAAAATAACCCAAGAATTGAGACATCTTTTCACCGTTTAGATTCACCAACCAAATCTATCTTAGGGAACACAACTAATACGACATTAAATATCTCCAAGCAATTCAATTGTTGCTCAATATGATATCAAATTATCTCGTCTAAGCTTAATTTTAATGAGCAGTACTAACTGCAAAAATTATAGATATATTGAACCCTTAACAAACTAAAACCTCAGCTCCAAATGACCACCTCCCTGCTACTTTTGCTTCCTCTAGCAAAAAAAACATAGATTATTCACTTGACCAGAATATGAAATATGAGATGAAATCACAAAAAAAATTTATAAAAGTAGGATTTGAAATAGGAGATTAAAAATGAAAATCAAAATCACCTAACTCTACAATGCTGCAGCTCCAAATGACCTCGTTCTTAAAATTTGAATTTCACCTAAAGGCAAATACTAGTTTATCCCTCAACTCATCCACATTGCTAATCAACAGAGGGAGACGGTGATCCACGGTTGCCAGACGTCTCAGCCAAGCTTTCCTTCAAAGAAGGCACCAAAGACTGACACAATTATTTTGTTTGGGCAAAACTGCCTAAATTACAAATACGGAGGTCACCGGTGGCGTTCAAGCCGACCGATCGACTCCGGCTTGAACGCCACCGGCGTCCGGCAAGAAAAATGGCAACAGCTATGTGGAGAAATGTTTTGGGGACCTGAACTGAGTGAAAATCGTCCTCCATATTTGTTCGTTTAATTGGTTTTATGATTATTAGGGCATAAACATTTTTATGAATGAAATCGAATTCGTTGGATATATGTGTTAAGGGAAATCTTTCCGGTGGTTTGACAAATAGTTTTATTCTTCATAGCATGTTTCCTGTTAAGAACTGAACTTTTAGGTCCTGTTTGGCGTGAGAACCAAAATAATACTAGTTTTAAAAATAATAATAATAATAATAATAAATAATAAATTTTTTAATCATTCTACACAAATTCTAATATAAAAAAAATATTTTACTTCATATCATCAATAATTTTTAATAAAAATAAGTTTATTTCACATTCTACACCAAAATTTTTGAATGAGTATTTTGATTTAGGATGTGAAATAAAGTTAATGTTTTTATTAAAATTTATTAAATATGTGAAATAAAATAATATTTTTTTCAAATTAAAATTTGTGTAGTATTATTAAAAAAAATATTTATTATTATTATTTTTAAAATTAGTATCGTTTTAGTCCTTGCGACAAGTAGGGCCTTAGATTTGTTGGTTGTGGTTTGCCAAAATGGCGTTTCTAATGAATGTTTTTGCCTTTTGTTTGTTGTGCTTGTTAATCTAGGTTGGTGCCCAATGCCCATACAGATTACTGCACGAAAATTGTTTGATTTTTTATATAATATATATCTATTAATTATATTCAAAAAGCTATGCATAGATCAGTGGCTACTATATATCATACATAATCATATGATTATACATACATAAGATCAACTAAGTTACTATCATAAGTACATGTGATTTTATCCAATTACATAAGGAATAAATTATTACTATATTGCAATAGTTAAAACACGTACGCTTATTTAAAAGTTTAGAATTTATTGAAAAGGACCTTGATATAATCTACAAAATCAAGCTCAAATCAATGCTGGAACACCTCTAGGGAGGTAGATCTAAGGAAAATATTAAACTTGAAAATTAAAGGGAAGAGGATACGTTTTTGAGAAAGTTATCCAGGCAAGAATGAAAAGTTAATACCTAGTTTGAGAAAGTTGTCCATGCAAGACCAAAAAGTTAATACCTATGATGACATAGATGCGTTGCTATCAAAGAGTGTAGATAAAGGTAGAGGTCAACTCAATTACAGATGTGGATGCCTATACTTAAATGTAAATTAAGATTTTGATCTTCATAATAATATGCTTGAAAAAGAATAGTATAAAAATTAAGCCTTATTTGCTAGTCCAACTTTAGAAATGTAGAAATTTAAACAAATGCCATAGAGCTAAAATGTTTCAATTTCTTTGAATTAACTTTCATGAAAGTCATTGATCTAATGACACTAGTAATAATTGTGCTTAATCTGAGATGCGTTATCAACTTATTGTGTCCTCGAAACATAATAGCTGCTCTTTACTCTAGACAGAGACCCAGTTTGTAGTAAAAGAATAACCAATGATCTTAGAAATACGCAAAGTTTCATCTCAATTTCATAAGTTATAAATTATTACTATATTGCAATTGTTAAACATGTTATTTTAAAAGCTTAGAATTTTTTGAAAAGGATCTTGATATAATCCACAAAATTCAACTCAAAACAATGCTAAAACACTCCTTATCCAAGGAAAATACATAATCATAATTATTTATTTAATATAATATAGATAATCAACCAAATTAAAAAACTAAATCATTTATTTAATTTATTACAAAAATAATCATAATTTGAAAATTTTTATATTTAGAATATAGATGTCTTGGACTAGTCAAACAAATTAAATATTTTTATATTTAGAATTTTTATATTTAGAATATAGATGACAATGCTTCGTTGTCGGGTCCCAAGTTCTAAATGAGAAACATAGAGAGTTGCATTAGACAGTCAATAGCCAGCGTAAAATTTCTCAAATATAATATGAGTCATTTAAAACATTACACTAAAGTTGGGGTATTTATTGGAAGCGATGCGATGTATTATCTGAACACTGTGAATAAGTAAGCATAAGTTCACATGTTATGGACAGATGCAAATATGAAGCTAGTGCAAGATACTAAGAAAAGATATACACTAGAAATATAAGTACCCTGATAGACAAGCTAATAAAATTAGTGGATATTATCATTCATAAGAGAATTAATATTTTGTGTTCTCAAGAAATGAAATGGGTAGCAGAGAAAAGCAACGAAATTGATAACTTAGGTTTTAAACTTTCATGCTTCGATCAAATGGAGTGAATTTCATATCGTGTCAACTAACAAAGGATGTCATGCATGTTTTTCATTATGATGACAAATACAATTGCCATTTATGCCTAATACGTGAGTTACAGATTCATTTAGTTATATGTTTAAATATTTTCAACAAAAACATGACGTGTAGATAACTGAGAAATACACAAAAATATTTTTATGACATGCAAAATGAAAATGAAAAGGAGTGTCATTCAAAATTGATGTTATATAAAGTCCTATTTGATTGATTTCGAATCGAAAAAATTATAACCAGACTTGTTCTAGTTGAAACCGGTCCAAAAGCATACTTATATGGGATATCACGATATGAACTAAATTTGATAGATGTGTTTATGTAGGATGTGAAATCAAATTAATCATTTGATATTAAAATTTTTGTTAGATATGAAATAACCATCAACAATGGAGAGTTTTTAAGGATCCTAACTAAAATAGGCCCTTAAGTGAACCGATCATAGAACAAGTAGCATGAAAGGGAAGAGGCAGTGAGGGAGGAGAGGGAATACAAAAGGTGAAGAGGCCCTTCATTGAAGGGAAGTAGGAAAACCTTTATTGATCTTTTTTCATCCCTTTCCAGTAAAGTAGGGGTGTTTTGTTAGATACAAATGGTAGAGTGACATATGACCCTGAAAGTTAGGTTTTAAATTTCATGAATATTCAAGCGGCTGTTATATTTCCTTTTGTGTAATTCTTGCCTTCTGAAATCGATGATCTCTTCGTTTAGTGCAAGGTTCTTTGTCTCTTTAGTATGTCGTTGATTTCATGTGCAATATACCCACTTTACATGGTTTATTTATTTTAAATGTTATCACAAGATCTTCTTGAAAGAGTAATTACAAGATCTTTAATATCTATATATATATATATATATATATTCATGTATTATGTTATATTAATGTTTACAACATTTCTGCTTCCACTACAAGGTTGATATTGTTATACCTTATTTTAGGTTATAAGATTTTGATATACTATTTGCACAAAATTGTTTTATTAGTTCCATTTTGCCTGTGGTTGATTTTTTGTCATGGCTTTTGTTTCAAAAATCAAGTTCTTAAAATATTTATCCAACCAATCAATTTTGCCAGCAATGCGATGCATGTCGTCGTCAAAACTATAAATTAATATATAAGTTTTTAATTTCTAAAAATTATTAAAAAAAATTATTTTTTTTTA
This sequence comes from Apostasia shenzhenica, assembly GCA_002786265.1. Taxonomy (NCBI): domain Eukaryota; kingdom Viridiplantae; phylum Streptophyta; class Magnoliopsida; order Asparagales; family Orchidaceae; genus Apostasia; species Apostasia shenzhenica. The sequence goes on from KZ452026.1 coordinate 939,474, forward strand.
TTAATATTAAATAATGACTAAATTGTCCTCTTTTCTACTACCTCATACCACCACTGACAAGGGGGCGAGAATTCCCACCCACTTCTCCCCTCTCTCTAAGTTTAAGTGCTGATAATCACTATCATTGGCGATAGTGGGAGATTGTGGGAGGTTGTGGGAGGGAGGGGAGATAATGCAAGTTGGTATTTTTTAAAAATTAATACAAAAGACCTATTAATGATTTTTATAAAAACAGATTTAACAATATTAATTTTCGAAATAATGTACTATTAGCTTTAAATTATCGAATTATGTGATTTATTATTTAGTAATTTTTTTAAAAAATTAAGTATTATTTTTGTTATGAATATAAAAAACTTAAATGATGTTAAATTAAAGTTATTTTTATAATTTTATTCGAATTATTGTAAAATTATTCCGATCTCACTCCATTGGTTTAAGAGCTGCCTAAGCACATATTCTCTGACTGACTCGCTTCTTTCACGTGGCCTAACCTTATTCTTTTAAAAACCCAAGTCAGCAAAAATATTATTTGTAAAATTCTCAAACATCTCTATTTCTACTTAAAACTCCCTAAATAATATAAATATTTCTTCTTAAATCCTCAGAATTCACTATTTAAATTTTTAAACCTCCAAAATGATTAAAATATTTGAACTTAATCGTGTACCCAACTTATTTGCTAAACTAATTAAATATGAATACCCAATAATAACTCATTAATAAAAGTATTGTCTGAATCTCATTTGTTATAGTTTTTGATAAATTGTATTTAAATTTTTAAAATTGAGTTATAATATCATGTTTATTTATATTTTAAATTTTTTAACATTGCTGAAATAGTTAATTTCTCATTTTGGATCTATAAGGTTACGTTAAACACTTATTATAGATGCATTTAAGTATTTTTATATATTAACAAATGTATTAAAACCAAAAAAAATTATTTTTAAAATAAATTTTAAATTTAAATTACTTTAACGGCCTCCATGAAGTAGACGGCGGGGGAGAGAGGAAGAGACGGAAAGGTCGGTGGCGGGTTGGGCCATTCTCTGCCAGCTCCCTTGCAGGACGAGAGAGAGAGAGAGAGAGAGAGAGAGAGAGAGAGAGAGAGAGAGAAATGGATTTTCTCTTGCATAGATGAAGTGGTTGCCCTTTGATTTCCAAGGGAAGGGCTACTGCACGTAGCAGAATCGAAATTATAAGAAGAAGATGGCGGCATGATTTGGAGCAACTGCGGTCGCAAGAGGAAGATAATGGAGATCTTGGAATCCAGGTCGGTGATAGATCAGAGGAGTCTGAGCCTTCCCACCTCCACTTTCACCCTGTCATCCTCTCTGGGCGGAGTTGTGGCTCCACTGCACTAACACCGCCGGCGTGGCGGTGGTTCTTGAGAACCCGCTGCTGAATGCTGCCGTTGAAGCACTCAATTTGGCGGGCTGGAGAAATGGGGTGCCACCTCAAATGACTAACAAGTTATGCTACCAGACTTTGTAGCTTCTCCAGGCTAAGAGCAGACATTTCTCCATTGCATCACGGGGGATTCGAAGGATTCATCCCCTCCGTCGAAGCATCAGGATCCGATCACTAATTTCCCCTTAACGTTCGCTGCTGGAATTCGACGGCAAAACCTTCGGCTTCGTTGATTCTGGATTTGGTTTGATTCCTGTGGAGGGATTGTTGGTGGTCCGCCGGTTTCGCTGGCTGCCTACGCAATCGATGGCGACTTTTATTTCTCAGATGGCTTCCTGCGGAAATATAGGTAGGGAGAGAGAGGGCAGAGATATAGAAGGGCAAAATAGTCATTTAAAAAAAAATCAAGTAATAAAATAAATAAAAAAGCTTATTATATAATTAATTAATTTATTTTTATAAAATTGATATAATTAATGTAATGCAAGATCAGATATGTAAAATTTTAAATTATGAATTTGCATCATATTATATCCGAATCTCAAAGAGTAGGATGTAAAATTAATAAATTCAATAAAATGTTTAGTTTAATTTAATTTATTATATTAAAAATGTTTATTTAAAAATTTAGAAATAAAATAAAAATATTATCCAATAAGTAATATTAAAATTAATATTAGCAAAAAATAATTAATTGTGATAAATTGAATATTGTATTGTCCTTGTTTTTTACACAATAACAATTCATTAATTAAAATTGATATTTATTTTTTCATTTATTAAATGGATAGAATACTGGCTTTATGCTTTTCTCTATTTAATAAATGGGTTGGATCAAAATAATATATAGAATATTCCAATAATGTTTTAGATATTTAATAAATAATAATATAGCATTGGAGTTCAAAGAACTTGAAGGCTGCGCTGTGCCGCTGTGGTAAGACTTGAAGGCTGCGTTGTGGTAGGTGTCTAGGGATCAATTGGATGGTGGCATGTGCGCTGCGGTAGGCTCCAAGTTTAACAATGAGCGACGGAGCAGCCAGACAATCCGATCATGTCAGTAGCGTGGCCTGGATCGTCCAGTCATCCCGGACCATCCATTCGGGCCTGATTGGACGGTCCGATCGGGCCAACAACATGGCATAACTGGACTATCTTGCTAGGTCGAATCGTCCGGCATGCCACGTCGGTGGCCTGACTGAACCATCCAGTCAAGCCACTTCTTTAATCCGACCAGACGGCCTGATATGATAAAGCGCTCGCAGTAGCTCAACTAGTAAAATATGTTCTTGTTTTGGTGACACATCTCCAATTTGATCACATATTTCATGCTGCTCCTAGTGAGCCACACAACCTTGGATTTTATTTCAATTTTCATCTTTTTTCTTTTTGTTAATATTTCAAAATTTTTTGATAAGTATCATCAAGGTCCCAAGCGACCTCCAGCAGTGTCACGACGGCACTACTCATGCCCATAGATTGCTATACAAAGGCTTGCACAGAGAGCTAGGGCCCAAGCTATTGGGTGCGCAAGGCCACTTGCGCCCGCATTTCACATATATAGGTCCAACGCGCATGGGCTGCTGCACTTACTGCGCAGTCTGCGTCGGCCCTATGTGCAACAGCTATGTATGCAGACAACATTGAGGTACGAGAGAAAGAAATATTTTAAACTTTAAAGTCCTCGTTAAAAGATTTTTAAAATTATGACCTTAATATTACTCATAAGTTTCAAGAATTTGAATGATATTTATTATTTATTTTTGATAGTTTGCACAGATTAATAAAAATGAGAGCACTTTGAAACTATAAACTTTAAATGGGTGCATAGTTTGAAAATGTGAAGTTTAAATGTGTATAAACACCAGAATTTTCATCTCAATTAAAAATTCAAAAGAATTTAAAATACAAGAATACATACATTCACATTTCAAGAAATATACTGTACTAATTGTTTTTCCATATAATTCAAATATCTGAAAATCAACATGTAAATTAAACACCAGAACGAGTACTTTCTAAGTACAAATCTTCATGTATCCAAAACATTTCTCAATTTCACTTCATGAAAGTGAAGTGGAATTAAAAATTTTGAAAGTAATACTTCTGAACTAAATTTAGTTCATATTAACCACAAATTAAAGTCTTGAGTAGGAGTTTGCTTCACAAATCATAAAACAAAACATAGAATACTGCAGCTCCTTCTCAATACAAAGAACCGCAGCCACAACACTGTCGTGCGAACTCCTCAAAAGTCATGTCAGAAAATTGGTTGAGGCCGTACACACAAGTGTCAGCATTATCACAATCCTTGCGCTCTTCCTGATTCCATTCATAGATTTCATGAACATTCTTCTTAAAGATAATGAAACGCTTCTGAATCTGATCAGGTTTTCTTGGAACCTTATAATCATTTCGCCATCTCATATAGAGGTTCCACAAGGATTCTTCTGATTTCACATCCTCATCACGTACGAACCTGACACAGTCGGAATCACTCATTTCTAATTCATCCCCCAGCTCGCCAGGTTGATTCCCATCACCGACCTTTTTCTTGCTCATCTTAGTGACCTTCCTCTTGCTGGACAACTCCTGTTTGCCCATCTTAGTGACCTTTTTCTTGCTGGATAGCTCTCTCACCTCACTAGGCTGATTCCTGTCACTGGCCTTTCTCTTGCTGCACAGCTCCCTTACCTCTCTAGGCTGATTCCCATCGCTGACCTTTCTCTTGCTGGACAGCTCCCGTTTGCTCATCTTCATGCAACAACTCAGAGTTACAGCACCAGTGGCCATAAATTGTTCCTAGTCAATAAAGAATAATATAATGTCAATTCGAGTCTAAAAATAATAATAAATATGTGAAATAATATGAAATCCAACATACCAAACAACCAGTCGCAATGTATTTCACTAAAATGATCATCGTCAATAGCACCCTTATCCAAACCTTGCGAGAATGATATATGAAAATCTTCGCTCATTTATGTAAGATATATCCATAAATCTATCTAACATAAATCTATCGTAATACCATTTTTTCACTCATTGTTATCTAATGCTATCCATAATCATAAAATAAAGCAATGCATGTGAATGATATTTTCTGGGTTATTAATAAACATCCCTGTTGAATATTTTTCAAGAGAAAAACTATATCTCAATCCTGTAACTGCATCTTCCTCCGTGAATGAGAAAAATGAAAAAATCATTTTTTCTTGGGGACATTGAATTAGATATTGACATTACAACTCAGGAAGTAGAGACACAAGGACGCACAGAGATATCACACGACACAACCACACAATAAATTTTCAAAATACAAGACACTAACACAACAAAACACGTTACATAATAATTAAAAAATGAATAACAATGTGATTATGTAATCTAACATTAAGCTTTTACTCAATATTATAAAAATATCTAATTTATTATATAGAGGTCTCCATGCTACCTTGAAAACAAACATCTCAGATAAATCCAACATCATATTCTAAAAACTAATAAAGAAAAGAGCATGAAAATATTCCTCTACATAGTAAACCATTGGCACTGAACATTGGTCAACCAAATAAAATACTCACTGGTACAGGAATTTCATAAGAAGTGCAGTCAACTTAGAAGCAGTCAACATAAAAACAAAAAGTAGCCAAAGTTGGGTAGATAAAGCAAAAACAGATAGTAAGATCAATTATTATGCTTGATTAAATTTCTAGAAGTAAAGCATATCAAAAAATGCATATAAGTTAAAACAAAAACCTTAATTATTTCACATGAAAAAAAGTTAACATTTTTTGGAGGACAAACAATAAAAATTTCCTGAAGTCATTTAAGTACCAACGTCAAATAGTGTTAGCTAGAAGTGTCAAAAGAATTAAGAACTAGATTTTTATGGTACAGGTTCACTCAAATTCTGCATACCCAACTTAATAAATGAAATATCACACTTTACATTAATCTAAGTGAAGTTCTAATAGTGCTCACAACACACCACAACCCTACTTCAGTCAAGTTTGGGGCTGCCAATAAAAAAATAAACAGGATGACAAAGGAGGAAAAAGGCGAATATCTTGGGCCTACCGAGACCCAACCTAATGACAAACAAGGATAAAGTCAACTAAACCATTTATCGTATGAAATCTTGAACAATAAAATTGTAATTTCAAATTTAACCTAGACCAAACTTGACCAGGAGTGCACAAACTTCAAGCCAATGATTAAGGAACAAGTAAACGAAATGCAAGATAAAGATTCAAGAATTATTTTGAGTTAGATAAAATGGACAGCCCAACAAGTGTTTAAGCGACCTAATCAGCAACGCTATGCAATTTTGCACAAATAAGGATACACCATATCATTTCATCATAAAAATAGACAATCTTATGCTAAACAGAATGAATGGAGAAAACTTTATTCTTAAATGGAATGAGAAAAATACCAGCCCTTCATGTCTCAAAACTTCTATATTACATCAAAGTTATAATCAATAGATACAAAACAAAACCAACAAAAAGGTCCTAACAGCGATTATATGTTTGATAATATAATCAAAGTTAAACTTTTAGATAATACCAAATAAAAACTCTCTTCATATTCCAAATACTAAGAACATAATAACAAATTTAATTTAAATTAAAAAAACCCTTGATATCATAGTCTAGGACTATACGCACCTTTCCAATCCTGTTTGTCATGGCAGTAGAAATCTCATCACCATAAGTGTAGGTTGTAAACCTAGATTCCCTTGACCTCCCAATTTTACGATCCACAATCAACCTACCTGAAAAGATGGAAATCAAATTTAGATACATAAAATTAGCGAATCACATTTAAGCACTTATTAGGATGGCATACTTAAATCAACGCCATTAAATCCACAGAATGTTGATCTTAGACTCTGATAATTTTTGCTGCAAGTCAACCCTGTAAGATTGCATCAAACATGTGAGAAGCCACATGATGTATAACTGATTAAAGAACTAAATTGAAACTTAAATACCTCCAGCGGATAGTTTTGATGACGACATGCATCGCATTGCTAGCAAAATTGATTGGTTGGACAAATATTTTAAGAACTTGATTCTTGAAAATAAAGCCATGACGTAAAATCAACCACAGGAGCTGCAAAATGGAACTAATAAAACAATTTTGTGCAAATAGTATATCAAAATCTTATAACCTAAAACAAGGTATAACAATATCAACCTTGAAGTGGAAGCAGAAATGTTGTAAACATTAATATAACACAATACATGAATATATATATAGATATTGAAGATCTTGTAATTACTCTTTCAAGATCTTGTGATAACATTTAAAATAAATAAACCACGCAAAGTGGGTATATTGCACGTGAAATCAACAGCACACTAAAGAGACAAAGAACCTTGCACTAAACGAAGAGATCATCGATTTCAGAAGGCAAGAATTACGCAAAAGGAAATATAACAGTCGCTTGAATATTCATAAAATTTAAAACCTGACTTTCAGGGTCATATGTCACTCTATCATTTGCTTCTAACAAAACACCCCTACTTTACTAGAAAGGGATGAAAAAAGATCAATAAAAGTTTTCCTACTTCCCTTCAATGAAGGGCCTCTTCCCCTTTTGTATTCCCTCTCCTCCGCCTCTTCCCTTTCATGCTACATGTTCTATGATCGGCTCACTTAAGGGCCTATTTTAGTTAGGATCCTTAAAAACTCTCCATTGTTGATGGTTATTTCATATCCAACAAAAGTTTCAACATCAAATGATCAATTTGATTTCACATCCTACAGAATCAACATCTATCAAATTTAGTTCATATCGTGATATCCCATATAAGGATGCTTTTTGGACCGGTTTCAACCAGAACAAGTCTGGTTATAATTTTTTCTATTCGAAACCAATCAAATAGGACTTTATATAACATCAATTTTGAATGACACTCCTTTTCATTTTCATTGTGCATGTCATAAAAATATTTTTGTATACTTTTCTGTTATCTACACGTCATGTTTTTGTTGAAAATATTTAAACATATAACTAAATGAATCTGTAACTCACATATTAGGCAAAAATGGAATTGTATTTGTCATCATAAAGAAAAACGTGCATGACATCCTTTGTCGATTGCAAGATATGAAATTCACTCCATTTGATTGAATATGCTTTACGCCTTTAACTCATCAAAATTTAGTTAATGGTTATAAAATTCATACACAATGATTGAATTTTTCTAAATCATTCTAAAAGTTTTCCTTTATACTCGCAGTCAGACCTGCTTGAAGGCATACACGCTTACAATATTAATAGCAATTCCACTGAAAATAATTTTTAAAGCTATAATTCTATCTCTATTCCTCTTGAATTTCACTATATGTCATTCAAACTCTTGTCGAGAATTATACCTATTCCATTTCTGATTCTATTCTTATAAAATCATCAAAGTTTAAAGCTTAAATTATCATTTTTTTGCTTTTCTCTGCTACCCATTTCATTTCCTGAAAACACAATATTAATCCTCCTATGAATGATAACATCCACTAACTTTATTAGCTTGTCTGTCGAGGTGTTTATATTTAAAGTCTATATCTTTTCTTAGTATCTTGCACTCTTCTTATCTGCATCTGTCCATAACATTAGAACTTATGCTCACTTATCACTATACTCAGGTGTTGATGCAACAACTCTTACACATTTTTCATAGTGTCCAAGTAATACACCGCGTCGCTTCCAAGAAATACCTAGCTTTAGCGTAAATGTTAAATGACTCATATCATATTTGACAAATTTTACGCTGGCTATTGACTGCTTAATGCAACTCTCTATGTTTTTCATTTAGAACTTGGGACCCGACAACGAAGCATTGTCATCTATATTCTAAATATAAAAATTCAAAATATAGAAATTTTGAATTTGTTTGACTAGTCCAAGACATCTATATTCTGAATATAAAAATTTTCAAATTATGATTATTTTTGTGATGAATTAAATAAATAATTTAGTTTTTTAATTTGGTTGATTATCTATATCATATTAACATGAGTTCAATAATTTATAATATTTATTTAATTTATAAATATTAATTTAAGTAAACTAATTATACTAGATTATTTTATTTAAAGTACTAACAACGTATATATTCATGTTAGGTAAAATTTATTAACATAAGTAAAAGTATGTTAAGAGTTAAATATGTTAATATGAAAGGTTTAATATAAGTATGACATTAATTTTTTACTCATGTTAAATTAAAATAACATGAGTGACTATAATTGACATTGCCAAAAAAATCATGTTAATTTCCTTATTTCTAGTAGTGTTGTCTACATCACATTGGTATCTAATCCAAATTACTCCTATAGGTCCTCAAATACAGATGGACCTTGATTTGAAATCTATTATAGTGCATTGCATTAGTTCACTTCCACGCATCCATTAGCATCATCATTTTATTTTTCACATCATGTCATATAAGGATGACTATCCGTATGGGAGACATTGGTTGGACGATAATCAAGATTATCTTCTCCACTTGAGTATACAGAAAGGCGAGGATTGAATGAAAGGTAGGGCAAACTGGAGTCATTTGGTAAACTTGATTAAAAAACCGGGTCTCGCCTCAAACTAAAGAGCGACTGCTATCAAGTTTTGAGGACACAAATAGTTGATAACCTACCTCAGAGTGAGCACAACTATTCCTAGTGTCACTGGAACAATGGCTTTCATGCAAATTTAATTCAACTGTATTACAAATTTCAGCTCCATGACACTTGTTTTAATTTCTAAATTTATTTGTTAGCTTCTTGCATTTCTTGGACTGGTTGCATTTCTAATGTCTGTATTTCATATTATGAAGCCTTGTTATATTCTTGTCATAATCTGAAATAATTTTCAAATTGAAAGGGTAGAAATTCATTTGGATTAATGTCATTTCAGCATCATGTTAAATTGAAGAGAACATGAGCCTCAAATCTAGCCATATTCTAAAATAATATTCAAATTGAAAGGGTAGAAACTCATTTGAATTGATGTCATTTCAACATCATGTTAAATGAAGAGAATACAAGCCTTAAGATAAAACTTACACTAGTTAAAATTGGGCCAGAAAATAAGGCTTAAATCTTATACTATTCTTTCCAGGTTTCTCTTCCTTTATTAATTTAACATACTTCTTATAAAGACCAAATCTTAGAGCCTATTTAGCAATAAAACCAATTTAGTCTTACCATAAAATTTATAGTCTTACCTTGATATATGTGAATGATGTAAAATAACTTTAGATATATTAAAAATTATATAAGATATAAAATAAAGTTAATTGATGTATTGAAAATGATGTAAAATATAAAATACAATAATTTTTTTATATTAAAAATTGTGTATGATATTTTATAAAAGTTAATTTAATATTATTTTGTTAATTTTTATAATGAACAAACCTTTTTGGTCTTTGGCATGACCAAAATGGTATGAGAACCAAACAGATCCTTAATTTACACTTCAATATAGGCTTCCACATTTGCAACTAAATTGACACCTACCTTTATCTACACTCTTTGGTAGCAACACATCTACGTCATCATAGGTATTAGCTTTTTGTACTTGCCTGCCTAAGGGAAACTTTTTAAAAGATGTTACTTCGCCCCCTTTACTTACCGAATTATAGTTTCCTTAGATAAGGAGTGTTTTAGCACTGTTTTGAGTTGGATTTTGTGTATTATATCAAGATCCTTTTCAATAAATTCTAACCTTTTAAAATAACATGTTTAACAGTTGCAATATAATAATAATAATATATAACTTATAAAATAGAGATGAAACTTTGTGTACTTCTGAGATCATTGGTTATTCTTTTATTACAAACTAGGTCTCTGTCTAGAGTAAAGAGCAGCTAGTCATGTTTCGAGGACACAATAAGTTGATAACACACCTCAGATTAAGCACAACTAATACTAGTGTCATTAGATCAATGACTTTCATGCAAAGTTAATTCAAAGAAATTGAAACATTTCAGCTCTATGGCACTTGTTTTAATTTTTAAATTTCTAAAATTGGACTAGCAAATAAGGCTTAATTCTTATACTATTTTTTTTCAAGCATACTTGTTATGAAGATCAAAATCTTAATTTACATTTAAGTATAGACATCCACATCGGAAATTGAGTTGACCTCTACCTTTATCTACACTCTTTGATAGCAATGCATCTATGTCATCATAGGTATTAACTTTTTGGTCTTGCCTGGACAACTTTCTCAAAGTAGGTATTAGCTTTTCGGTCTTGCCTGGACAACTTTCTGAAAGACGTATCCTCTTCCCTTTAATTGTCAAGTTTAATATTTTCCAAAGATCTAGCTCTCTAGAGGTGTTCCAGCATTGATTTGAGCTTGATTTTGTAGATTATATCAAGGTCCTTTTCAATAAATTCTAAACTTTTAAATAAGCGTGCTTTAACTATTGCAATATAGTAATAATTTATT
>KZ452026.1:950374-960802 GCA_002786265.1 Apostasia shenzhenica
TATATATATTCTCATGAGCAACATTTACAGCATTTAAAAATTATAAAAAATTTATTCCTACAGCATGGTATAATATTAGGGAAAATTAAAATTGAACTTTGTAAACAAACTATCGAATATTTAGGCAAAAGTAAAAATAACATTACAAGAACATATAATAACTAAAATCAAAAAATTTCCAAATACATTTGAGACAGTAAAACAATTACAAAGTTTTTTAGGAATTTTAAACTATGGTAGAAGATTTAATTGCCCATGGGGATGTGATGCTCTAGAGGACTTAAATCATGTGTTCTGCTCTTGCCCCTTCGCCAAGCAGGTTTTTACATTCATTTACTCGTTTCTGCCAGCTTTTCCGCCGCAGCATTCTTGTATCAATTTTTTATCTTTGCCGGACTCTATTTCGGGATTGCTTCAGCTGATGGGCTCTTCTATTATGCGACATCGCTATTGTCGTTTCACACATTATCTGGCAGCTGCGTTATATCTTATTTGGCAGGCAAGAAACAATAAGGTTCACGGCCAGCCCTTTTACTCCCCGAGGGTTATTGCTATCCATTCTATCCATCAGCACACATCAAGGACTTTTTCTGGTCCTGAGAAAAAGGAAAAATAATATTACAAGAACATATAATAACTAAAATCAAAAAATTTTCATCCCCATTTGAGACAGTAAAATCACATTTTTAAATTAACATACTTGATATTCATTTTGGGCTTGTTTGGGAAGGCCCAAAAAATGAGCTAAAAATTAAAATAATAACATTACGATCAATTTTTATTTTTTTAGAATGTTATAAAGACTTAATTATGATTTTTTTAGAGAATTTTATTATAATGAGTTTACATCGAGTCATAATAAAATCGAGTTTGAGCCAATAATTTTGACCATGTTTGGCACGAGAATTAAAATCAAGATTAAAATATTACTAATTTAAAAGTAATAATAATAATATAAATAAATAAATAAATATTTTTTTTGAATATTTTTATTTAGAATTTAAAATAAAGTTAACATTTTTATTAAATTTTTTTAAATATGTGAAATGAAATAATGTTTTTTTATATTAAATATTGTGTGAGATAATTAAAATTATTTTATTTATTATTAATATTATTTTTAATCGAAGCCTCGGAATGAAGGAACAGGCCAACAGCGCAAACCCCTAAAGTGGAGTGGACCAGTCGACGGCCGGAACACAAAAGGCCGCCCTTCGATTAAATAAATAATAATAATTAATAATAAAAAAAAATTTAATCATTCTAAACGAATTTTAATATAAAAAAAATATTATTTTATTTTACATACTTAAAAACTTTTAATAAAAATATTAACTTTATTAATTAAAATACTTGAAAAAAAAATTATTTATTTAAAATTATTATTATTATTTTTAAACTAGTACTATTTTAGTCCTGATTTTAATCCTCGCATCAAATATGGTCAAAACTATTGGCTCAAACTTGATTTCATTATGACTCGATGTAAACTCATTATAATAAAATTCTCTTATAAAATCATAATCACGTCTTTATAATCACCTAAAAAAATAAAAATTGATCGTTATTGTACTAGAGAGCATCTAGTTATTTATAAGTTGAATTAATTTTATTACCTGATTGCACTCTGGTAATATATTTTATATACATATTATGTAAAATATGTTTTTGATGAAATTAAATAATAAATAATAACATTATCTTACTTCAAAAAATATTTTTAAAAAGCAAAAGTAGAATCAAAATTTTTACAATTTTGCATGAAATAGTTTTCATATAATATTAACTTGATAAAACTCCAGTGAACATCATTGAGTGAAATTTCTTTATTACAGAGAAATAAAGAAACTTGATTATGATTTTAGATTATTATGAAAACTTGATTATGATTTTTTTAGAGAATTTTATTATAACGAGTTTACATCGAGTCATAATGAAACCGAGTTTGAGCCAATAATTTTGGCCATGTTTGGCGCGAGAATCAAAATCATGACTAAAATATTACTAGTTTAAAAATAATAATAATAATAATAATAATAATAATAATAATCATAAATAAATAAATAAATAAAACCTTTTTGAATATTTTAATTTAGAATTTAAAATAAAGTTAATATTTTTATTAAAAAATTTGTGTGAGATAATTAAAAAAATTTATTTATTATTATTATTATAGATAATTATCTACATGCCACTATTTCACTTTATTTATGCGCTACCCATCCATTCTTAGTTAATTATGCTATGCATACTCAAAATATTATAAAATCTTACATATACACACTTTCACTTATTTTCATTATAATGAGCAATTATAATTTTCCAATAACCTAACTATAGGTTACAAAAAATCTGAGTAGTTCATCATATTATTTTAAGAAAATATTTAAATATATTTTGAGCAAAAATCTTAAAATTTTGATGTTTAGATTGTAGTAAGAGAAGTAAATATCCGCGATGTGAATTGATTTTAGTACTGATCAGCGCTTTAGTGTGACATCGAGGAAGAAAAAAAATATACACTATTAAGGATAAAAATATAATTTTAATAATTTATTAATAAAATATTTTTTTTAAATAGATTTGAACTAAATTTATAACTTAAGTATATATATATATATATATATATAATTTTATAATATTTTGATTATATGTAATGTAATTAATTAAAAATAAATAGTAATATATAAACAGAGTGAAATGGTGCGGCATACTATTAATTATCCCTTTTTTTTTTTAATCGAAGAGCGGCCTTTGTGTTCTGGCCGTCGACTGGTCCACTCACAAGGTAGCTTTCTCGAGGTTGGACTTTGAATGCTAATTTTTGTTTCACAAGGTAGCTTTCTAGTGACAATATGGATTAGGATATGTTACTTGCAATTTTATAGGGTGGTCGAACAGCGATGATCAGAGCCAAAGAATTGCATTCTCTGGTTGCGGTAAAGTTGATGATGGTATGCTATCCAAATTTCCAAATGTTTGGAAGGCATTTGAAATAGTATTATGAAACTAACTTTAATTCTCTTCTCTTCAGGTAAAGTGATTATGATCTATGCGTCTAGTGAAGAGGCTTCTGCTGCCATCACAGCCATGGATGGGAAGGTGTTCTAGTTCTAAATTATGATATCTGAAATTTCAATTTTTGATTCTGATGACTGCTGTCAATTGATTTTTTTTTTTTTGTTAATTGTTGTCTTGTTTATTTGGATGGAATGTGAAAATAATGTCTTTTTGTTCTTACATCAAGGTTTGACTTGATAGGCATCTTGGATTGTTATCATGCATCTTGAATGTTCTATTGTGAATCACTCTGTCAGGATTGTTTTATTCTGTTGATTATAGTTTTATGTAGCACAGAAGTTTTATACAGACATTAATAGCGAGTTTCTCTCTAGATTAAATTTTCTAGTTTATTCTGTTGCACGTAACTTGATCTAGTTTGATATTAGAATAAGATGTGTATCCTTGTATATGTGAAATGTTAATATATTACTAATGGGTATATGCTTTATTTGAGGTCTTTTAATTTTTAATTTTACTTTGGCCACATGTCACTGTGTTTTACGTCAACTCAAAATTATAATTGAATTCTTTGGTTACACCTCTGTTCTTAATTGCTCAGTTTTATGTTTGTGCATTATTAGTTGGATTTAGTTCAGATCAACATTAAAATTGGTGTCACATGCTGAAATATTTGGTATGAAATATCTCCCTAGGTTGGGTAAGAAGTCCATTAAACAATTATGTGTTCGAGATAAGATTGTTGCTATAGATGATGTTGATCATGTTAAAGAAATTTATCATGATTGATTTTTAGCTCGAAATATTTCATACTGATACAAACTCCATGATATTTCTTCTATAAATTGAAAACTATTATTATTATTGTTATTATTATTATTATTATTTATTGTTATTATTATTGTTATTGTTATTATGTGTTGTGTTGCTTAGGTTGCAACCAAGATGAGCGACGGGGAGTTGACTCATGACACAGAGATCAGCGGTCAAGGGCTGTTTGATTGCAGTAACAAGAGTGACTCAAAGCCGAAAGGTTGCATTCAGATGAGCTGTCAAGACTTAGAGTCAGAAGAGAACCTGTGGGATCTTTACCACAGGTGGCAAAAATTTTATATGATTTCGAGGGATCATGAGGACATGCTGAAGCGATTCAATCAATTTAAAGAGACTGCTAAGTTTGTTTATGAATTTAATATGGACAATTATGATCCTCACGTCTCTAGCTCCTGTCGGATGGGCCTCAACATGTTCAGTGATATGACAGATGACGAGCTTAGCTGCTTTAAAGGGCGTGGTGGTCCTGCTGAGTCTAGAAGCAAATTGGAGGAAATGATGAGAGGAGGGTCTCATGTAGAGAGCCCGATTTGAGACACTTTCACATACAGTTTGGAGGGCAGGCATTGCCCGATAAGGTTTGTGTTCTTGCTTCTGTTTAGTCTTTTTATTAGTGGATGTAATACTAATTTTAATTAGCTCTGCCACTTGTCAGCACTTTCTGGGCATATTTGTGTTTTGGTGTGTGTTGGAGATCATCAAATGATTTACATTTTGTATTGAAAGTTGTAGGCTTGTAGCAGTTTTAATGTCTGTTCTTGGGCAAACGATACCTGACCTTGGGATTTTAATTTTAATTGCCTTGAAATGTGTCAGTTATTTTGAGAAGATTTTTATTAGGTATTATACTTAGAGAGATGTTCATATTTTTATTTTATCTGTTTGTATCTCATATTAATATTCTGATTTTTTCTGTTTGTATCTCATATTAATATTTTGATTTCTCGGTATATATATCCAATCCTATATGACCTAATGTTGGATCAAAATTTTAATTGAATTTTTTTTTTTTTGAAAAGAAACACATTGCCATTATGTGATTTGAGCTTGGAGTAGTGATCGGATTTTGAGTTTATACTTAAAAATAAAAGATTATTTAAAATTTTTCATTTGAAAGATTATAATTTTTTTTCCAAAGGAAGAAACAAGCACGTAAATTGAATGGGCGATGGACCTGTTATTTTCATGATGATTACACTAAACTTATAATATGAAGATTTGTCATGTATATAAGATATTATTAGTATTTTTCTTTGTCACATTTATTGAATATAAGTATATTTATTACAAATTTTGAATAAAAATTATACATGATATACTTAATATTTTACTTTTAAAATATTTATTAATTTTTTATGTGTACATGTCTCATAATAGAAATATAAATTATTAAAATATTTAATATTTAATTATAATAAATAAAATTATAATTTTATATATAAATATTTATGTTTTAATATGTATAAAATAAAATTAATCAAATTTAATAATTACATATTTAATAAAATAATTATAATTTATTTGACCGAACTTAAATATTGATTGAAATTAAAAAAAATTAATTAAAGTAAAATTAAAAATTTAGAATTTTATGTTTGATTTTTAATTTTTAAAATTTTAAATATTAACAAAAATAAAATAAATATTTAAAATCTAATAAAGTAAAATTAATGATTATAATTTAAATTAATTATTATATGTAAACTTTTAATTTTATAAAACAGTTGATTTATTTATTTATTTATTATTTTACTTTGTGTTCTAATATATGTATAATACATATAGATATATAATAATAATAATAATAATAATTAAGAAAAATGAGTATAATTATTTTAATTTAAATTAATTTACTTATAACTAAATTGATTCAATTAAAATTTAATTATTATATTTATTGATATAAATAAATTAACATGTATTATTAAATGAATTTAGTTTATTGTAAAGATAAATTAATAAATTTATTTTATAATTATGAAATGAGAGAGAGAGGATAGAGCTGCAGGGGAAAAGGTGGAGAGAGAAAAAGATGATGACGCTCTCTCTCCTCTCTCCGCCGCTCTCTCTTCTCTCCTCTCTGCGCCGCTCTCTCTTCTCTCTCCTCTCTGCGCCGCTCTCTCTTCTCTCTCCTCTCTGCGCCGCTCTCCTCTCGCCGCCGCTCTGTCCCTCCTCTCTCCTCTCTCCTCTCTGCGCCGCTCCTATTGCCGCTCTCCTCTCGCCGTCACTCTCTGTCTCCTCTCTGATCCCCTGCGCCACTCTCTCCATGGCGCTTTCCTTTCGCCACCGCTCTCTCTCCTCTTTCCCTCTCCGCCTTCTCTCTCTGCGCAGCCCAGCCCTCTCTAATAAACTTGTAATATTGTATTTGCATTAAGGGCAAAATTGAAAATCTAGATTGCAATATTGTAAATTAAAATTGTAGAGCTAGATTGAAATGTAAAATTATAATATTGTATTTGCTAGCTTGTACCATCTTTAATAATATAGTAATAAATAAAATATTATTGAGATAGAAGGCTTAAATTTTTGATAATGACCAAAAAAATGAGCCATCTTTTCACCGTTTAGATTCACCAACTGAATCTATATATCTTGAGGCACACAACTAATACTGCATTAAATTTCTCCAACTAATCCAATTGCTGCTCAATATGATATCAATTTATTTCGTCTAAGCTTAATTCTGATGATCGAGTAGTAATAACTGCAAAAATTATAGATATATTGAACCTTAGCAACACCTAAGATAGAATGCCACACACCTCGGGGATTGATGCAGCGTGAGAACCAGTTTAAGACGATCCCAACGCTACCAATACTAGAATAACGCTTGAGTTTATATATATATATATATAGAAATGTAAGTGTTATCCTAGTATTTAGATACTAATGTAAGCGTTATCCTGAGGAGATTTAACATACATGCATTTAACTTGAAATTCTTGCACTACCATGCTGAAATCCTTGATATCAACCTAAACATGGATAGCAAATTTTAGACTAACCATATAAACTATCTGCATCCACATAAAGTTAATTCAAATAATAAGCCGTTACAGGATTAGATTCAAAGCAACAAGAAAAATAGAGTGCAATTCAAACTTGATTAGAACAGTGAATGCTAAAGTTATAAGCATGAAAACAGAGAATACTAACAAGACTAGACCAGAGTTAAATGATTATTACATTCAGCTACCCAATGTGATAAAACAATTTAAAAATTCAGGCAAACTGTTGTAATTTCAGCTAGAAGAACAAGAAAAAGACAAAAAAAAAATGAATAGGAACACAGAGATCAAGAAGCCTTCAACTAATTAAAACCTCAAAACCTAAAGAACTGTAGCTGCTCTATAGCCTCGTGTCAAACCTGTAGCCACCTGCCAGAATCGACAACTTGGAAGGAGACCCATCGCAGCCCCCTGTTGCTCCGGCGATGATTCGATGCCACCTGCTTCGAGATCGAACAGACAGTGAATTAGCTCTTCTCATGACTCAATTCAAGCACATCCCATCTCCTCCCTTAGTTGTCGCGTTCTTCCCTTTATAGAAGAAGTTGAGGGTGGAAAAGAGAGTGTGGTTCACTTATTTGCGCAGGACGCATGCCTGGCAGTTGGGGAAGAAGATCGTGGCCTGAGTTTGCTTGCATGGGGCTCGTGGCTGGTGAGGAGAACCGCTGAAACCGACGGAATCGACGTCGTAAATCCAGACCGAGCGAGCTGCAGCCATGATTGCTTCCTCGATCTGAACCGCAGCCATGATTGCTTCCCCAATCTGAACTGAAACTTTTTTTAGGAATCTTAATGGGAAATTATGATTTAGCTTGCAGCTTTCATCCCTTTTACAAATAGGTTCATTCATTTTTCAAAAAGATTATAAATGATACAAATTGGGCTCAAATTGAATCCAATTTTATTCTAATTGAACTTTTCTGACTCAAACTGACTTGTACTAAAAATAGAATATATATAGGACTCATAAGTGAATATTTTTACCGACATAAAAACATATTATTTGACCCAATAAACAACCTAATAAAATATATGAAAAATAGGTGAAATTGGGTTAGTGGAGGGCACGAGATCGATAGGAGGAACTGGATTAGGAAGTGACTCATGATATAGTGTAAGATCTGATACATTAAATGTTGGATTTATCGTCATGTGTTGAGGTAGTTCAAGTTCACATACGTTTTAACTAACCTTCCTTAGAGTTCGATAGGTCCTATCTTTTTCGCAGTAAATTTCTCAGACTTTCCATAGGAAAATCTAGCTGGATTTATATAGACCATCACATAATCACATGTATAAAATTTCATAACACTTTTATGTAAATTTGCATTAATTTTATATTTAGCATATTTTAAAGATAACTTTCGCCTTTCCTCATGTAAATCATAATATGTTGTGCAAAAGATGATGCAAACTTACTAATCTTATATGATAGAAGTGAAGCTATAAGATCTATAGGCTTTCTAGGCTCATAACATGTAACTATCATGAAAGGCTCACACCAGTTGACCTATTGACTGAGCTATTACAGGCAAACTTAGCCGTGGGTAACACCAAGTCCGAACTAAAAATATAATCACCAGCTAGACATCTAAGTAAAACTCCTAAGCTCCAAGTAATAACTTTTATCTGCCCATCCGTCTATAAGTGATAAGCAGTAGAAAATAAGAGCTTAGTACCCATCCTCTTCCATAACGTCTTCCAAAAGTAATGTATAAATCGAGCATCTCTATTGGATACTATTATTTTTGGAAGACTTAAAGACGGATAATCTCAAGAAAGAAAAGTGATGCTACATGTGGGATTTGTTAATTTGTTAATGATATTTTGCAGATTTATTCTCCCGTAGTTGGAATCAACCACTATGAATTTGCTCCACTTAATAACGAAGATGAATTAATGAAAGCGGTCTCAAAATAACTAGTAGCAGCATACGTTGGAATTAATCGTAGTTTCTCAAGTTACACTGAGGTTTGTGTTTTATTCTTTTATAAAATTTAAATTAATATTTATTATATTAATTTTATATTTATTCATAGATTTTATATTTTTATAAAATTTAAATTGTGCTTTAGTTGATATGCTAACTTCATTTTTTTTCCAGGGAGTATTCAAATGCCATTGTAGTAGTATGATACCACTTCATTGTGTAACAATTATTTGTTATGGAACCACATATGATGGAGAAAAATATTGGATCTTAAAGAATTCCTGGGGTCAAGGATGGGAGGAGAACGGATTCATGAGGATATTGCAAGGATCAATTTATCTTCAAGGACTCTCTAGTGTAGGATCATGTCCCTCATTTCCTATTCTAGTTTAATTATGAAATTTTATATGCGGGCCTTGAAAGTATTTTAAAAGAGAGTTTTTTTAAAAAACTTGTTTTTTATATAGAAAAAATCTTCTGATGTAGTTTATTGAATAGAATAGTTTTCATTTGTTGTAAATGAGTCCGAAAAAAAAATGCACTAAGAAATTATCTTCTTTCCACTAAAGTGAATTAATTTAGTTGGATTTAATAGATCATGATTTAGCTACTTTTAGCATAAATCACAACTGCCATATGATTTACATTCAAAGTAATTGTATAAGTAAATGACTTGAGCAAATTACCTTAATGTCTATAAATTATATGGTGCACATAACTTTCAAAACGGTAAGTCGTGTATAACACGATTTATAAAACATTAGTCCTATGTAATACAAGATTAGTTGTTCTATATATGTGTTGTGTGCATGTGACTTAATATTATGTTTTATATATTTATAGAATAACTTGAATATATTACATGATTTGCTGTATTGTAACTCATGTTGTAAGTCATATACGAAACATGACTTATAAAACATGAAGTCGCATGTGATATAAGACTAGTTGTTTCATATATTGTGCGCGATGTACTATAATATTGTATATACTCATTAAATAATTTGTACATATTAAATGACTTATTGTATTATAATTCATGTGCATCATAATATAACGTATAATTTTATAACAAAACTAAAATAATATAGATACATAATTTATGTAAATTAAGTGATTTATGAGATTATAATTTTTTTTTCTACTGTCAGTCTTTTTGACTTATGTGAATTAGCTCTAAAGAAAATAATTTTGCAATCATTCTGAAGGCATAATCCATTTTGTTGATACAAATGTGGACAATTGAGAATTTGCCTAAGTGTGGGGTTCTAAATTATGTTCTAGTCGAGAATAAAAAAATAAGAAAAAGATGCGAGTCCGCCAATGTTGACAGAATGTTATTTTATTTATTTAAAACTCACATTTGTTTTCTAATCAAATCAAAACTACATAATTAAAAAGTCCAATTTTAATTTATACATACCATATGAAGAAATTTCACTCAATGATATTCATTGGAATTTTAAGTTAATATTATATGAAAATTATTCGTGTAAAATTGTAAAAGTTTTGATTCTACTTTTGTTTTTTAAAAATAATTTTTAAATAAGATAATGCTATTATTTATTCTTTAATTTCATCAAAAACATATTTTATTATCTAATTGCTCTCAGGCAATATTATATATATATATAT
>KZ452026.1:976425-1018614 GCA_002786265.1 Apostasia shenzhenica
ACATATACATATACATATATATATATATATGTATATGTATATACATACATATATATATATATATAATATATATATATATATTTAGGGTTTTTCTCCCCTAATTCAAGTTTCAGTCGCAATATAGTATTAGAGCACTTGTTGCCACTGACCTGGGTCCAGCTCATGCCCCTGTGGCGCATCACTGGTCTTTTCCACATCGCCATTCTGGCCACCTCACCATCTGCTGCTCTTGCCGTACGTCTCGCTGCCTCACATTCTCAGTTTTCCGCCCTATTGCGATTGCGCTGAGTATCACTTTATTGTCTCTAGTAACTCTTATCTCTCTCATTCTCTGGTGGAGTTGCACAACTATCTCTGTGCACGTTGTTATATCTTTGTTCACACCCTTATAGCTCTATTTGGATCATTCATGTTTAGTGTCATTTCTTAGTTTGCAGTTTTTTAGTGTGGCTTAAATATATATAACAATGGGAAAGATGCCCCTAATTGATTCTATTCAACGAACGAAATTGCAAGTTTTCCAAAACCGTTGCATTTTTAAAAACATTATGTATGTATAATAAAATTTAGTTCCAAATAACTTGGAAGTTTCTTCATATTATCCTGTATGTTCAATGTATTTACAGTTGATGTGCTTATGTGATAGGCTGACCAATCAGGCAAGGTGGTAGAAACACTCGCAGACGATGGAAAATCAGTAAGTGTTGACGCGGTATCAAACCGCTCGACTTCATTTCATGCAAATGGTATTATTTCTCATATGCGGCCATTACTAATTATCCGAGGCTTGAAGTAGAAAACGATTTGCGACGAGGCTTTGCTGGTTCTTTCTATGGAAAAAAAATGAATTCTTTCTTGGATGTAGTGTTGGGGGTGCTACAGAAGGGATCGGAGTGGTAGAAGAGATTTTGGCAACAGCTATTGCGAAGTTTTCAGATTGTCTTGGGTATCATTTACAGATTTTTGTTTTTGTCTCGTGTTTTTCCACTGCGCAAATGCCTTGGCTTAGTTTTGTTTCAGGCGAGAGGATGGTAGCATATTTTAGAGGCAAATTCTACTTCTGCTTTGTTTACACATCTACCAAGTTTGATATTCATAAATCTCTAATACTCAAGCAGAGCTTAGAAGGTTTCTGAACCATTGTACAGAGTTCTTTGGGTATCTCTTGAGGTTATCTCTGTAATCAACAAAGTACAGCCCAAATCTAGATGTGTAGCCAGCAGCCCATTCCCAGTTATCCATAAGAGACCAAACAAAATATCCACGGACATCACATCCATCTTCCCTGCATCATAAAAACCATATAACGATGCATAGACCGAGTATTGTGAACCATAATATTTAGTATATTTGTTAATGGAATATACGGAATTCAGCAACACGTGTGAACAGGGCAAGAAGTTGCAGTCAGGTTCAACCAAATCTGTGGAGACTCATTAAATAAATATGTTTGAAATTATGACCTGAGCCGAACTCGGATAGTATTAGGTGAGCCTTGAACAGGCATTACCATGGTGATTGGGTTAACACAAATGAGGTTCAAGCGCAGATGTGCATGTGCTAACTCGGACTAACCCATATAATAAGCAGGGTTGGATCTATCCCTAACATAAAACGAGCCAGCTTGAGTTTGGTTATCTAATCGTTGCAAATTCTGATATTGTGTTCCAACGTAAGTATGCCAGAGTTTGAACAAGGACAAATGTCATACCTGATTGCTGCCGACAGGTTTCCAAGATAGTCTCTGTGATAGCTAATCCTCTTCTCATCCTTCAGAGCATTATTGATGGAGATAAATGGGTTGTTGGCATCATCCATCCCTATAATATTATGATATGGTGGAGAAAGAGAATTAAAAGCAGAAGAATGAGCACTACCATCTCAACTTGTTGGACCTGGTATTGTAGAAAATGAATTATTATGTAAGCGAGTGTATGCTGTTTATAACAGCTATCCTCACCGTTCTCTGTGACGATGACAGGAGGGTTGCCATATTTCTGCTTAATGTAGTTCATCAGGCTCCGCATACCTCGTGGAACAATGTAGATCCATATTGAAAAAGCCTGCAAGGCAAATAATTCCTACAGTAAGAGAAATGCGACAAGCTCACAAAGACTGGTTATTTACAGGTTAAAGCCCTTTCAAAATTCACTTGTGAGTAAATTATACACTAAGTCGCTTAGCTCATCTTTCACATGAATCCACATCTTTTGCAACGTTTCACCTGGACATCTAAGAGTCCTTTGCCTGTTTTACATAAATCCTTTTATTGCTGTAGTTACTAAATTTGAAAGATATAACTATACTGGCCCTCACCCTTTGCTGCATTGTGAGAGTCATCTCTCCATGAACTTACTTTTATCATTAGTCTTTAGGTTAATTACTAAAAAGGTCTCTTTTATTAACCGCTAATTATCCTTTGGTCTATAGTTTTTAAACATTGGTTGATATGTCTTTTGCAGCTTTCCTGATATTACAAACAAAGTCATTCTGCATTTAGCACTTACAGATTTTTAATTTTATATTTTATATTTTTTTAAATTTTCAAAAATGCTATTATCACATATTCTCTATCATCCCACTCTTCATTCGTTGTCACCGTTGCCAACTCTCCGACCTCTTCCATCATTGCCAGTGAGAGAGAGAGACCGTCTACCCACTCCCCTACAAGTGCAAGATCAAAGAGAGAGAGAGAGAAGGCAGAGGTGGGAAGAAAGTGAGGGTAAAATTAAAATTTGAGAAATTTAAAAACAAAATATTTCTTAGATGTTGAAAAAAACAGTCATTTTGAATCTTTCATTTAGCAATTATAATTTATTATTACAAAGTTTTTAAAATAAGGAATAATTAAAAAAATTTAAAAACTATGAACTTAAATATAAAGAGCTTTCAGTAGTTAATCCTTTGTTCTTTTATGAAATTATGGTAGGAACATTATATTCATAATTCATAGCCTTACTAAAAAAATTGTAGTTAGAATCTACAAATTCTCTTTAGTCCAATTACATTTTTGACTTAGTTTTGTATGGAGTATTAATTCCCTGGTAATTTCTATCAAAATCTGGTGGCTCCACATCAAGTGTTAATATTTCTTTTTAGATTTCTTTAAAACTCCTATCAAGTCTCAATTGGCAGCTGACATGAATGTGAAGAGCAACAAAAGAATCAGCAAGAAAAATTACCTTGTCTCCAATGGGCTTCAAACCCTTGAAGGCTGCAAAAAATCCACAAAAAAGGAGGCAAAAATAAAGATATAGATACCATCTTTATAAGAATTTAATCATTGAGATTAACTCACGCAGGCTGAGGGCTCCAGAATCAGCAATGCTATCATTCAGTAAGATACCAACTATGTTTGTAGAGTTGGCTTTTGTGTAGTATGTTGTGTAATGATTTATCCCAACAAAATCCAGCGAGCCCTTGACCATGGCAGCATCACCTGCTGAAAACTTTGGCAATCTGCTTCCAACTCTTTCTCTCATTGAGCGAGGGTAATCCCCAAAGAAGATGGGATCTATGAACCTATTAGGAGAAAAAAAAAAGAGCATAAATTTCTTGAGAAATCAGCATCGACTTTAAACAGCAATTTCTGATTCTTCTGCTGTTTATTTGAAGGATCAATTACACTGGACGAAATTCTATTTGCAAATTAGATACTTCAAACTTCATACTTATATTTGGAATATAGGAAAAATTATAAGCAACACAAATTAGTTAATTAATACTTAAGTCTTAATCTAGATCATAATCCACAAAATAGTGTTCTGGATGCAATTGAAAATTAAATTTTTGCATCACAAAAAGTTTGAAATCTATAAAATTAAGCAATTCAAATGTTGGGTTAAATCGGATGGACCCAATATGTGTTATTTATAGTTTTATTTTTTATGTTTGGTATAACAAAAAATAAATAAATATTTTGATGTCTATTATGAAAATAGGCTTTAATTATGTATGACAACCCGATTCTCCCTTATTTGAATTGCATGCCTTAGCCAGACATCTAAATGCATTCACGTGCGTTAAGATAAATCATCAATGTGAATTAGAGGAAATTTAGACAAGTGGTTATAGGGAAACAAATATGAAAAGCATATAAATGAACAAAATATACAGAGAGAATATACTCTCACCATCCTAATTGAAAATCCATTGCTCTTTGTGTGGCAGCAATGTCTTCCCTAGAGCTCGACATGGGCTCGAACCACATAACATCAAATGCGATCCCAACTGACCCATGCTGTACTGCCTATGCATGATTAAAAACTCTGTTATGAGTCTTTGGAAATGGAATACTAATTAATCTTTTACAAAAAGTAAAGTCAAAGTGTCAGAAACATGTGAAATTCATTATATGGAGTTGGATGATGTTAACATGTACGTACCTGTATTTCCCATTCCTAAATTACAAACATATTATGCTTCTAAATTTCATGGTTCCGAAACAATGAATTTATCTTCAACATATCTAGACTTTTGCAATTACCTTGTATTTCCTCTTATATATGTCGACAGCAGCAGCATGAGATAAGAGAATGTTGTGGGCAACTATGTAAGGTTCAGTTGCTGAATTCCCTCCTCTGCAGAAGACGCGAAGGAGAACGGAGCAGCGTCCTGGGGCTTGGAGACCTACATCATAGCCTTGGATCGAAACAGTGTGAGGTTCATTGAATGTAATCCAGTACTTAACCCTGTCTCCAAACGCATTGAAGCATGCTTCAGCGTAGGTTGCGTAATCATTTCTGCATTTAATAGCAAAGAATAGCATTTTAATAATAGTTGTAAAAGAAAGAAACAACAGTAATTGGTAATTGCATTGAGAAATATGAAAGCAAATTGAGTTAACCAGCATGCTGATTCGTAGTTTCAGAGAGCATGGATACGAAGATAAAAGGGATTGGCCAGAACAAACTATGACTGGACAATATCTTGGTCAGTCAAAAAAGATTGATGAGTAAGACTTTGATACAGGACGGTGGATAGTTATCATTTGAGGAAATTTCTACAATCCCCAGAGAGAAGTTCTGGAATGCAAGCAGAACAATAGTGAGCCGAAAAATTCCGATAGCAGGGGACCTGTTAAGGCACCCTCCCAACCTCAAAGCCGCTTAGGGCCTTTCAAGCTACTTTTATTTTGTTAATTTTACTTGTTTTCTATTTTTCTAATTTTACATGTTGGTGTGCCGTACCACCTTATGAAAATGTGTATCATCTGTGATGGAATTTATATATTGATCATCCCTTCTTTCTCAGATTCATTGTGTGTAAGAAACATATGTAAAAGTATGTGTTTCTTATTTCTTTTAAAATCACATCCTCCAAGGAATTTGATTTGGTTTTTCTGTCTATTAGAATAGAGTTCTCTACTACAAATATCATTTTATCAGAAACATTGTGAAAACGAAACCATTTCCATCGCATCTTAAGGTACGTTGTTATATTTTAAAACAACTTGACTTTCCAGTCTGATAGACAACCTTTAGGCCCTGTTTGTTTGGCCGTTGAAAATTAACCTAGTTTAATTTTAATGAGGCATATCACATCATACATAAAATTTAATATTAAAAATTAATTTTATTTCACATCCTACACACATCACTAAAATAATAATTAACTTATATCACATCCCTCACATCTTCCAATATAATAACTAACTTTATATCATATCCCTCACATGTCCTAACATAATATTTAACTTTATTGCACATCATTCACAATTTTCAATAAAAAAAAATCTATATTCAAGTTTGATTTTAACATTGTTAAATTTAACCTTACAAACAAACAATTCCTTAAGAATTTAAAGTTCAGTTGATACAACTTACTAGATTTATTCATAATATTTGCATGCTTTTATATGTATCATAGGCTACAAACTATTCCAGTCATCTTCATATGGAGGCAAAATTTTCATCAATAATCTTTTCAAAGTTATCTTCTTCTTAATAGCAGGTGTGCCAGCTGTGCCAACTTGTCTTTGATCAATCACTTGGGATTAGTGGTTCATTTACTACGTTCCTGAGTGAGTGGCAATGAATAACTTCAACTCCATAAAAAAAGCAACAAAAGAAAGAAAGATGAGGTAATTACATTATTTCTGAACTGAGCCATCCTTTGTAACGATCTTCTAAGGCTTGTGGAAGGTCCCAGTGGAAAAGTGTAACGTATGGTTGAATCCCTGCAAGTTTTCAAGTATTGTAGTACAAGTACCCAACACTATAAATTTGGGTTCAGTATTGCAGAAGTTTCAAATTTTTTTAGTAGTGACCTTTGGCCAATAATGAATTTATTAGCTTGTTATAGTGGTCAATCCCTGCTTGGTTGATGTTGCCAGTCCCATCTGCATGTACAATCACAATCATCACCAAAATATGTGGCGAACCTTCCCTTTTTTATTTGTTAGATCTAATCTAAACTTTTCAGCTCATTCCAACTTCAGCTACCAGAAATCCAAATACTACATACAATAAAAATAGATGGCTTAGAAGAAATCCTATATGCTTATAACAATCAAAGAATTAACTTTAATATAATGAAAGTTTGTACTATCCAGGAAGCAAGAGAAAGAAAATAGAAGAAAACAGTTCACCTAATTTCAAATTGTGCTCACAAAACCCAAATAGAGTTGAAGCAAAGATTTACTTGGGAAAATCCTGGACCATGCAATTGAGAACCTGTAAGCATCCATTCCCAAATCTGCCATAAGTTGCACATCTTCCTGCAACAATCATATACCAAATGGTAGCCACATGTATATAACTCAATAGATTACATTTTTTAACTCCATGAGTAGCATTGATTAAATTTGTACAAACATTTGTGTAAACACAATCACGATGTTGTAAACACGGATTTGATTAGTCAATCTTGAGTAAACAGGCTAAGGTTATTGATAATGATGGAGTGTCAACCTTCTATTATAAACAGTGAGAAAAATGTTCACTGGATTAGGAAGCAAACCTCGAATCTATGGTACTGATCAACAGCTACATCTGCATTGCTGAAATCAATCACCTTGCCTGAATAGAAAAATATAACAATCGTCATCATCTATATGAAAATTTCAAAGATTGCGATCCCAATTAATAAATAAACGAATACGACTGATTTTGATGTTTACCAAACGAATGAGCAAATTTGTCCCAAACTGTTGGTCCCCTTCCATCCTCATTCACTGCTCCTTCATACTGCAAGAAAACAGCAGAATACATAACACGACGAAGGAGACTGGAAGAATCGACGAATCAAATTAGTGGCCATTTAACGCAAGCCATTCTCAATTGATTTGGGCCGGTGATAGGGACCATCATGAACAACATGGACGGTCCCGATTTACTCCGTAGAACAACATGGAAACCCTAGCTCGCCTTTTCAAATCGCTCGTCCCCGATTCCTCCCCTTCTCTGCTTCCGATCCAGAACTAACAAATTACATACATTATCTAAATCGTGGATCTAAAACCTAATGAATCAGAGAGAACCGGCAGCGGATTCTTCACACATTGTCCTCAGATCCGAAGAAGAAAACAAATGATCGAAGAGAACGGAACCTGATATGAAGAAGAAGCCGTTCCAAAGACAAATCCATTTGGAAAGCTAGCCCTGCTCAATCCGCTGCTCCCTGAAAGGCATTCTTGAATCCCGCAAAGCACCAAAACGAGGGCCAAGAAGCTCCCTCTTGAGGCCATCTGAAACATAGAGAAAGAAGGAGATAAAGGCGGATAGAGATTAGAACACAGAGTATGAACTCTGAAGCTTCTCTGAATCAGAGCTTAATCCCCGCAGTATTTATAGGAAGAACTGCAGTCCACAAGAGAGAGAGAGAGAGAGAGAGAGAGAGAGGGTGTGAATTGCGACAAGGATTCACACCTCCTTCTTCCTATAAAATGGACTCTCTCTCTCTCTCTCTCGCGCCATCCCGCCGCCTCCGTGCCGCGCCATGGAAAAGCATAGAAGAATAGAAGATAAGTGTCCAATGATAAGTAGATGTGTGTAACGTAGAACAATTATTAAAGGGAAAATTACAATGAAGTCCTTAAATTTAGAATTTAATAACACTCTGGTTCATTTTTTTAAAATTGTAACATTTAAATTCTTTTCTGAATTTAGACTAAAATTTTAACACTGAAATTCATGTTTTTCAAAATTTTAATGTTTGAATCTCTGAAATTTTTTAAAATTTTATCGTCTAAAGTCTATACTATTAAATTTTTTAAAAATTTCAATTATATTCTTTCTCTCTCTTTGTGCTGCGGGCTGAGAAAGAGGAGAGAGTATAATTGAAATTTTAAAAAACTTTTGTAATAAAAAAATTCAAAAAAGACTTAAATGTTAAAATTTTAAAAATTAAAAACTCGAATATTAAAATTTTAAAAATATTGACCTAAGTGTTATTATATTATAAACTCAGAAATTTAAATGTAATTTACTCAATATTAGATTCCAACAGCTCTCACGTGACGATTTAATCTGAACTAAATAATAGGGCACTTTATGGCATCATTTAAGTAGGTGGGACCCATGAAGCGCCTAACGCTTACTGTTTAAAACTTTTTTATTTAGTATAAATATTTTGGTGATAAATATAAATATTTATCTACTTATATAAACATTTTATGAATCATATATATTGTTTTATATTAAAAATATATATATATATAAAAAATTATATCAAGTAAAAAAAATTATATTAAGTATAAAAATATTTATACTAAGCGAAAAATTTATAATTAAACATTGACACCAGTAAAAGTGTTGGGCATTGCCCATTTGACGGTAAATGGCACCCTATTATTGGGTTTGAAATAGTTACCATATTGGTTGTTTCGAATTCAATAATTTTTCGTGCATTCACCACTAGCGCGTGATCGATGAAAAGTGGAATATTATTTTTCGTACCAAAATATATATATTTATGCTGCATAAAAGAATTTTATGACTAATAAAATTATGAAATTTTATATTAGCCAAAAAATACTGTTTATTTTTTATTAATTCAATTAAAAAATAAAGGTAGGCAAATTAAACAGGTGCCACTTAAATATGGAACTCTATACATAATAGAAATACTCTAGCGCCACGTGTACAGTAGGAATGCCTCGGAGGAACGGCAATTGACGACGTCGGTAGGGCCTGCCAGCTTGTGCACGTATCTGCATTCGATTGGACTCTGAATGTGAATGGTTGAAAGCTAATAATTTCTTATCGAGATGTTTTTCTTTAAACTTATCCTTAATTTATATTTATCAGAATCATACTTTTAATTATCCGATATTAAACAAATAGTTTCCCAATGTTGAAAATGTGACATGTATTTTACGTATTTCAAATTATATTCTACTGAAAGTCAGATGAATGTGAAGCATCTCCTAGTTCGGTAAAGAAGAAGCTTGCCTGAATTCAAAAAGTCTTAGTTTTGAATCCAGCGCTACTACAATTCTCAATTAGAGTGGAGAATTGTAGTGTTGAGGGCAAAAAATCAACAAAAAAATCAGATGAATAATAATATCAATACAGTTAATCGATCCGTAGAACAATATTTGAACCTGAAATCGAAATTGACAATTTTTCAAAATTAAAATCTAAAGTCGAACCCATTAAACAGTTAACCAAATAATTGATTAATCGAAAATTCAGTTTAGTTAACTAATATTTTTTATTTTTTATCTATATCTTTTTTTTTATTAAGATAGACTTAAAATTATAATTTTATAGTATTTTTAATATTAAATAATTATAATAATATATAAATAAGTTTTAATAATAAAAATTTAATTAAAGTTTAAATCATATCTCTAAGATACAATGTATATGCTTAAGTTTTAATTGATAATTAAACGTATTTATTTTAATAGTATTTGTCTCACTTAATTAAAGTAGTTTGATTAATCGTTGGTTTTTAGGTTCTGAAATCGAAATCGAAAATAAAAAATTACATTAAATGAAAACTGACCCAAAACTGTCAGTTCAGTTAACCAAAATTTTTGATTCGATTTTTTCAATTTCGGATCAGCTCTTTGATTTTTTATTATTTTTTAGGGATAATTACTTGCATGCCATACAATTTAGTTTTATTTATGCCTTACTTATTCATTCTTAATTAATTATGCTATGCGTACTCAAAACATTACAAAATCTTCATATGTGTACATTTGAGTTAAAATTTAATCAAAATTTATTTGAAAAAAAATATTCTGTTAGTAAATCATTAAAATTATATTTTTATTTTTAATGGTATATATTTTTTCTCTTCCTTAATACCATACTAAAGCGTTGATTTGTCCTAAAATCAATTCACGTCGCGGATGTCTCCTTCCTTTGCCGCCACCTAAACATTAAGATTTTAATATATTTAAATATCTTTAAAATAATATGATGAACGGCCCAGATTTTTTGTAATCTAACTATAATTAGTTTATTGAAAAATTATGATTACTCATTATAATAAAAATAAATTAAAATATGTGTATGTAAGATTTTATAATGTTTTGATTGTGCATAACGTAATTAACTAAGAATGAATTGGTAAGGTATAACTAAAACTAAATTGTGTGGTATGTAGGTAATTATCTCTATTTTTTATCAGTCCTAACTATAAGAGTAACCGTCATTAATGTAAGACATTTTTGCGTATAAAAATTTTCAAGTATCTTATATCTTCCTAATTATTTTAGTATTCTTTTATGCACGTAATATCGCAGATATACACTCTTCTTCTCTTAAGTTGCGATAGTACA
Source organism: Apostasia shenzhenica (assembly GCA_002786265.1). NCBI lineage: Eukaryota > Viridiplantae > Streptophyta > Magnoliopsida > Asparagales > Orchidaceae > Apostasia > Apostasia shenzhenica. Next base: position 987,161 of record KZ452026.1, read on the forward strand.
TTGTAGGAAAAAGAGAATCAAAAGAGACATGAATAAAGGTAACGTGAACGTACCGTAGATAACAAATTAATTTTATTTATATTTGACGATTAACCATATAGATGATAATTAATTTAAGTATATTTTCTAGTTTAAAAAAAATTAATATTCAAGTCAAAATTATCACAAATGTTGATTATTTTCAAGATTTTCTTAGATTCTCAAACCAAAGAACAAGTTGATAGTTGTTCATTTTTTTTATTATTATTATTTTTTAGGTTGGATAAATATTGTCGAAAAAGTTTTATGTTAAATGAAATTAAAGACAATAATGTTGATAAATCCATTAAATGGATTGCCATTTGTAGGATGACAAAAGTAGATTAATATTGAGTACTACTGTGAACAAAAAAACATTAATGGCAACAGAATCATTTAATATTTAATATGGTTTTTAAATATTTTCTTTTAAAATATTTATTATGTTTTTTTTAAATTGTTGTGATTTATATCGTAATTTGAAACATTTATAAAAAGGTTTATATTTGAATTTAGAGTGACGACAGTTTTTTCATTTAGTATACTTAGGTCCATCATGCTTGCTGCGTGATGGAAGAATACCAAATTTATAAATTGGTAAAATATTAATACAATACTATTTATATTTAGCTTTATATTTAAATTTAGAAAAAGATTTTCATAACTTTTGTTCACGACAATATTCAATAAATAAGTTCACTGCACATTTAACTCGTAAAACTAAGGTATTAAATTTTAAATAAGTAATGTCTTCTATTAAGGCTTTATTAATAAATATAGTATATTCATATTTACATTTTTCATCCCATGGTGTTGGTAATTTATTAAAATAAATTTATGGTCAATGATCATATTGAGAAACAGGTAATTTTCAAACATATTTTATGTATTTTTATAAAAATACTTCAATAAAATATATATTATCTATCTGCATACGTGATAAGATTATTTTTATTTTTTTTATATCTTCGGTATTATCTAAAAAACATTAATGGCAACCGAATCATTTAATATTTAATATGTTTTTGATATATATATAATTATATATATATATATTGTGATATATAAGACAATTAACATAATAGTAACGGAATAATTTAATATTTATGAATTTTAAATATGACGTAACATATAAGGAGAAAAAATTTTATGGAGTATTTTCTTCACCCACTTGTCCTTATCAAGGTTTTCAGAATCGGACTGGACCGGCCGGTTCGATCGGCTCAACCGGGAACTGGCCCAAGGTTTGATCTGGTTCAATATTAGACCCAAAATTAAGTAAAAACCGAGTTGGACCGGTAAAAGCCGGGTTAAACCGATAAAAATCGGTCCAACCGCCAAACCAGACAAACCAGAATTATTATTTGAGCTTCTTATTTTATTTTTATACATTAATATTTGGGCATTAATATTTTAATATTGATTCTATATTTTGAATAATAATTATTTTATATAACGGATGTTTAGCTAATTTATTATTTTTTATCATAAATTTATTTCGAATTGTTATAAAAGAGATAAAATATTTTGAATGACAAATTGACAAGAAAAGCAATTATATTCATTTTGTTTTATAATTTTTAAATTTTTATACATTTCTTGTAGTAGTAAATTTTTTAAATTGATTGTACTATTTTCTTCAAAAATATTTTTTATCATATTTTAAAAATTAATCTCACATTTAGAAAATTTATATTTAATTATGATGTAATTATTAAGTCATCCGGTTGAACCACGGTTCAATCGGTTGAACCGATAAAACCATGAACTGGTCGATTTACTAGTTTGATTTTCGATTCGATTCTAAAAACCTCGGTCCTTATTCAATAGTGGCTACCAATCAACAAGTGAAATAATATCTTTCACACTAAAAGCATGCATGGTATGTATTTGAATTCACACGACGTTGTATTGAATGAAATTATATTTTGCATAAATTACATTCAGGTCTTTAAGTTTAAAGTTTAATAACACATTGATCTATGTTTTTAAAGTTATAACATTGAGGTTCCTAAGTTTTTAATAAATATCAAATGGGTATTTTTTTTATTTTATTATTATTATTATTATTTTTAAATTACCATTATAAAAAATTAACTTTATTTTACATCCTAAACCAAAATACTCGATTCAAATATTTTGGTCTAGGATGTGAAATAAAGTAGATATTTTTTATTAAAAATTATTGAGTATGTGAAGTAAAATAATATTTTTTTATATTAAAACTTGTGTAGAATAATTAAAAAAATTATTTATTATTATTATTGTTTTTATTTAAACTAGTACTATTTTGATTCTAATTTTGATCCTCGAACTAAACAGGCCTGTAATAAGATTCTAAGAAGTTGCACTTGCAACTGAAATACGACGGCCACTTTATATTGGAAAAGACTTTTATCATTTCATTAAAGTCGGTAAAAGAAGTTTTCACTTTTATTGAGGTTCTTCTTCTAACATTTTAATTTTTCTTATTTTACTTAAAATATCAAAGTTAGTTCTAAATTTGGTGAGTGTGTGAATCAGTTACAATTACTAAATAAATAAAATTTTTTAATTATTTCATATAAATTTTAATATATAAAAATATTATTTTATTTCACATACTCAATAATTTTTAATGAAAATATCTTTATTTTACATCCCAGGTCAAAATATTCGAATTGAGTATTTTAATTTAAGATGTAAAATAAAGTTAATATTTAAATAATATTAATGTATAAAAATAAAATAAGAAGCTCAAATAATAATTCTGGTTTGTCCGGTTTGGCGGTTGGACCGGTTTTTACCGGTTCAACCCGATTTTTACTTAATTTCGGGTCTAATATTGAACCAGATCGGACCTTGGGCCGGTTCTCATTTGAGCCGACTGTGGGCCATACGAACCCGAATTGAAAATTTTCTCGAGTCAATTTTTCTAACCCAAACCGGCTCTATCTGTGTTGTGCTGGTACCCAGGAAGTGCTTGTATTGTTGAGTAGATTAATAGCTACAAATATTTTTTACAGTTGAGTTAAAATATTTAGTACTATCTTTAATAGATTTGTGCTTTATTTTTTATATAATATTTTCATTTATGTGTTCCTATGTTTTGTAATATTATATTATAATACTAATATCAGTGATATGATCTTTAAATGTTTATATATTATTCATATATTTTTATTATAGTGGATTTATATTGTAAATTTTAGTGATTAAAATTTCATTTAAAGATATAAGAATATATGTACAACTAATAATTATAGTCATTAAAAAAAGTGTTCAATTATTTTAAAAAAGTTTCGGGTTGATCCGAAATCAGATCCAAAAATTCAAACCGTGGTGGGTCATGGAACAAATCTAGGTTCACCTTGATCTGATCCGGATATATCAGAATCGGATTCGAGTCGGGGTCAACCCGATCCGAATCCGATCCGTTGACAGGCCTAGCAAAAACCAATAATGTAGGGATGTCGCGATTGGATGGACAAAAATTTCAATTTCAGCTTCGGGTTGAAAATTTAGAATTTTAATTGTAAAAATTAATTTTATTATATATCTAACATAAATACAAATTCGTAGAATTAAATTTATTTTATATTAAATTTTAAATAAATTAAATTTTTTTTTTGTCTAAAAAAAATTCGAATCGAATGAGTCTTTAAATCTTACTATGAACAAAATGTTATACGATAGCTCAATTTTTAAAATTAAATGATGATTATGAAAATCATAATTTAAAAGCTTTTTTTTAAGTTTTCTCATAATATTATAATTTTTTCGTGAAAATTACAATGAAACGATTAAAATATAAAACCTCTTGCACGAAGGCAACCTCCTCTCACGTTTGAAAAAAAAAACACAAATCATGATTAAAATATTATTTATCAACATTACTTAATATTATAAGTATTTATTAATAAGTTAAGGCCAAGTTTGGCACGAGAATCAAAATCAGAACTAAAATAATATTAATTTAAAAAAAAATAATAATTATAAATAAATTTTTTTAATTATTTTATATAAATTCTAGGGGTAATTCCACTAAGGCCCCTGAGGTATACTCGGCTTGCCACGCAAGTCCACAATTTTGAAAACATGTCAAACAGGTCCCAAAAATTTACTATGTAGGTCATTGTGGTCCTTCTGTGACAGTTTCCATTAAACACTGTTAAAATTACGAAATACCCTTTATATCCTTTTAAATTTGCTCTAAGGATGTTCGCGCCGGCAACGGCGCTACATCGCCGGCGCTCGAGCGCAGTTCGTGCGTGTGAGGGTGAGGGGGTACGATTGTAATTTCACATTAAAAAATTATAATTTTTTAATTAAAATTTTTATTTAACGGAATGTTTAACGGAAACTGTTTAATTGGACCTTATTGGAAGCTTTTGGTAAATGTTAAGGACCACAATGACCTATATAGTAAATTTGTAGACCTGTTTGGTATGTTTTTAAAATTGTGGACCTGCGTGGCAAGCTGAGTATACCTCAGGGGCCTTAGTGGAATTACCCCTAAATTCTAATATAAAAAATATTATTTTACTTCACATACTTAATAATTTTTAATAAAAATATCAACTTTATTTTACATTCTAGACTAAAATATTCGAATCAGTTATTTATTGAAAATTATTGAGTATGTGAAGTAAAATAATATTTTTTTATATTAGAATTTATGTAGAATGATTAAAAAATTTATTTATTATTATTATTATTATTATTATTATTTTTTAAACTAGTACTATTTTAATTCTGATTTTGATCCTCGAACCAAATAAGGCCTAAAGGTTAAAATTTTGGAGAACCAGTACAACACAGATAGAGCCGGTTTTGGCTAGAAAAATTGACTCGAGAAAATTTTCAAGTCGGGTTCGTATGGCCCATTGTCTGCTGGAGTCTACTTCAGGCAGAACCTTGGATAAAAAAGTACACTCACACGCGTCATTAACATAATATTTTAATTATTTCATTGGTTAATTAATTATTAAATGTTAATTAAAGATTTTTTTTAATTAGAGAATTGGTGCAATAGGCAAAGTTGACTAACCTATGAAGGACGGACACTTAAAGAAATTATATCGTATTCGTATCAGACACACAAATACTCAAGGACACGCGAGAACACTCGGGGACACCATGTCGGACACTCCATGTAGCGTGTCCTAATAAAATAATATTAAAAAAAATAAAAGATATTTTTTGGACACACAAAGACACTTTGGGATACCTCAGAACACTTATGAGACACTTTAAGGGCATTTTTGAGATGCAGAATGCTTCTAGAACATATAAGATATAATTGAATATATTTAATATTAATGTTAATTTATTTATTAATAATATATATTTGTAATAAAATTTACGGATCCATCTATTTTATTTTTTTATTATTGTTAAAATTTTATTTAATAAAATTAAAATTTATCTCTTATTATTATTAAAAGTTTACATAATATAGGTCAAAATTCTAAGTTAACTAAGTTAAATTAAATTTTTTCCTCATTTGTTACCTTTAAACTTTACAAAAATGAATCAATCATAAAAAAACTTAGGACTCTAGCTTTACCTTTATCCTTATTTCATCTTTAATATCGAGAACTCTTACATTCTCTTATTATTGTATAATTGTATTTTCTTTTATTCAAGGTAAACCTTAAATTTATGTTCTCAAGTTCTTATCTTGATTCTATGAGACTTCAGTGCTACTTACAAGTTGTTTATGCTTAAAAATTTAAATTTATATTATATTTTATATATTTTTTAAATATGAATTGATAATTTCATTATTGTATTTAATGTGTTATACCGTGTCCGTGTCCTATATTTTAGAAAATTACCGTATCATCGTGTTGTATCGTGTGTGTCCCGTATCCCAGTGTCGTGTCCGTGCCTCAAAGTGCCGAACAAGGTCACATCAATTCAAATATTATTGGATGAGTCGCGCGCAAAAAAATGAGCGACTTATCAATAGATCCCGGCCTCCCTGAAAAATCTCTCACCCTTGCATCTCTCTTCCTCTTTCCAGGAGAAATTATTTAGCGCAGTATACAAAATATGTTGTTCATCGCTTGCTAATAGCAATTGATATTGGCAAACTCCACAATTGACGGTAAGAAAATAGAGCTTAAGAACCACCAGATAAATTGGTCTCATAGAATTTTTCAATCAGGCCGGGCTTCCAATCAAGCTACCTTATTAGCCTAATAAGACCGTTCGACCATGGCAACTGAACAGCCAAATAGTTTGGTTGGCATGGCCGAACCGACTAGTCCTCGAGCACCGTTCGCTCGCTGTCAAGCACAAGGTCAACTAGATGAGTCGCTACTTGCGAGCGAATGATTGATATATTTCACTTGCCACACCCAATGATAGGTTTGAACCTCAGAAATTTAACTAAAAGTGGCTTGAAGTTTTTTTTTGTATGACAAATATTTTTTTATAGTGAAAAAAAAAGGTGAAATTTATTTGCTGTAAATAGGTTGCAGGCTTGCAGACTATTTTGTATTAAATAGATCAAGTAAAAAATGCAATTTTCTTTATTTTTAGTGATGATTTCAGTCTTTTCTTCATTTCAATTTTATAATAATTTGCATATGCTGTATAACTTATGCTGTGTGCCTCACACACCAAGAATTTTACTTTCATTACTCTCACAACACCAAATTTCAACATTTTAAAATTATGCTCGCGACTGCAGATCGTTTGGTGACTCGGATACTATTTTATCAAACTCGAAGAGCATATAGTGTGATAATTTTAAGCAAAAAATTAATGTAAAAATTAGGAAAAGAACAGAACAATTTTTTAAATAACAGCTTGTAGCCACTGCTTCTTTTGATCATAATACATATCTTTATTTAATATAATAATCTCTTCTTTTATCCGTAACTTTTTTTTTATTGAAACATTTTTAGGTAAATTTGTGTGCTCTTATGTTTATAGTTTTCATTATTTATTATTTTGTTGTATCACTAATAATTATCAACTTCTCATACATGAAAATTTGATGGAACTTTAAGTAGGTGATTACATCAATGATAAAATTAATATGTCAAAGTTACATGTCCAACATTCATGCAAACTTCAAAATTATTAATAATTATCATCTTACCATTCAAGCCCTTCTCATCATACCAGCAAATTTTTCGATATTCTCAAAAGAAGATCCACCTTCCTCCAACTGCCTGATAGCCTTTTCCTTCAACCCCAAAACCCTCTCCTTTATCCCTCCGTCTCTTACCAGCTCCTCCACCTTCCTTCTTATCTCATTCTTCGAGATTATGCCGTGCTCATCGGCCACCAACTTCATTCCGATCCTACATGACTCACAGATATAGCTTTCGTTGAAGAATTGATCACCGAAATACGGCCAACAAAGAAAAGGTACCCCATTCATCACCCCCTCCAAGATCGAGTTCCACCCACAGTGAGAGACAAAGCACGCGATCGAAGGATGAGCTAATACCTGTTACAACATAAAATTATAAGTTAGTCATAATCTAGTTACAAGTTCATACTATTAAATCAATTGGTAAATAAAATTTAAGATAAAAATATATAAATTTATTCCTCAACCTAACCTACAATAAAAATTAAGCTAGGTAAATTGAAAACACGAGACTTAATTAACATGGAGTCAATGTTGGAATCTTTATGTTCAGATTCTGATGATCCTAAATTCTGTACGTAGAATAAATATATAGTAAATAAATTTATACGTAAAATTTGTTTACGAGTCATAACATTTCAAGCTTTAAGCTTTAAATCAGTAAAAAAATACAACATTCAATTCCAATAATAGTTGATCAAAAGTTAAAATTTAATTTATTGAACAATTAAGTGAAGTAAAATTTTAAATCACAATTAACTAAAGCGAGTTAGCATCACTGTTCATGGTGACCACCCTACAATCCTCCCTTTATCAGCAACTCTCTCAGCAAAACCCGCCGGAAAGGCGGCGGTGCTGTCCGGGCGGACGACCCAAAGGAACGGTTTTTCGGCGAGCTCCAGCCCCAAAGCCAGCTCCTGGAACTGGGTTTGGCTGAAGATGGTGAAGTTGCCGAAGGCGACGTAGACGACGGACGCTGCTGGCTGGTCGTCGAGCCACTCCAGGCAGCCGGTGTCCGGCGTCCAAAAGCTGCCTGTGGGCTTTTCCGGCCTGTTTCCGGCGAGCAGGGGACCGACGGGGAGGATGCAGGGGAAGTGGGTGAGGAGCGGGTTCTCGAGCTCTTGGAAGGTGTTGCAGAGGATGAACGGCGAGTTTGCGACTGCGCGTGTGTTGGCGGAGAACATATCGAAGATGAGTTTGCGGGCTTTGGGGTCGCTGAAGCAGTTCCAGAAGAGGTAAGCCGGGTCCATGGAGGGCAAACCGGGGCTCAGCTGGAACTTCTCCTTCTGCTTTGGAACCCCTGCCATTAATTGTTGATTCAACTAATTAGTTTCTGCAAGACTTTTTGCTAATGGGTCAGACTAATTAAAAGTTCATTAAGCTTTTTAACGAGTTCTGTAACTTTTCTTCATTTCTTATTTCTGAATGAAAGTTCGAGCCCACAATTTCACCCCAAAATAATTTTTTTTGTTATGAACTGAAAACTTTCCAGATCAAACATGATATCTGGTCTCTTACAAGCTTAGGATATTCATTTCACTCGAAAAAAATGTGCATTATATAGCGAAGATTATAAAGCGGTTAACCCATTCTACCGTTTTAAAAAAAGTTGATCTTTTACAGTGATTGACTAAGTCAGCGAGGTGGTAGTAGCATCCGTCTACGCTGTACAAGATCTTTTACAGCAGTTGATTTGGTCAACTGCTGTAAAAAAGCTGCACTAAAAAACAGATCTGGCCCCGACGGAGCCCTGTCTGTTACTCTCGAATCTTTGCACTAGCGTAGCTCACCGACGAGTGGCCGCCTCGCTGACGACTCCTGTGATATCCAGGTACAAATTTTTATTTTGGATATCAAATTTTATTAAAATTGAATTGCTTTTATAATTTATTGAAACTCGAGTTATAGAATAGAATTTATTAAATCTGAATTGAGGTTTTAATAAAAAGATTTGGACTTAAGTGTGAAGAGTTTTGGACTTATTAATAAGGAGGTAAAACTATGGGGATTAAAATGGAATTGCTCCCTTTGGATAAGAACGACGTCATTTCTTTTCTTTTATTTCTTTGCTTGCTTTCTGGAATCCTTTGTCGTCTCTCTGCCGTGCTTGGGCAGAGTGGGGAGAAGAAAAAGGAGAAGAAGAAGAAGGAGAAGCAGGAGAAGGAGAAGCAGGAGAAGACGAAGAAGAAGAAGAAGAAGAAGAAGAGTATTTTGTTATTTTGGACTCTAAAGAAATGTGAAATCCAAAGAATTTGGGTGATTATGTATCTTATCATGTATGTATTGTTTTAAAGGTGTAAATTGAAATTAAGGTTGATTTCTGACAAGCAATCACACATGCCTAGCTCGAGCTTGAATTATATGATGTTGACGCGACGGCGTCCAAGGCCCTTTTGGGGCTGATGGGGTGACGACTTCATAAAAATGGCTAATGAGAGTAATTGAGAAAGGATCCTGATGATAATTGACGTGGCGACGTCCCGTGATGTGATTTGAAAAGGTTACTCACGGGGAGGTGACGATCTCCAAAAATGGATAAGGCATTTGAGGTGATTGGTTGAGAAACCCAGGGCCCAAAGTGAAATAAATTGAACTATTAAATCTATAAAGTAATTACGGACTTGATAATTTCTTTGATTCTAGTTTGTTTATGAATATATCAATTCTGTGTAGTCTTTATGTGTTGTTACTTTTGTTTATTTATTCTATGGAATACTGTTTTATCTACTGAGTCTGTTCTAACAGACTCCTGCCATGTTATGGCAGGTACATCACTTGGTGCACATGATAAAGCAAAAGGGATAGTACAGGAAGGCGAGGCTGAATAGTTTCTCATTTTATTTACTATTTTTTTTTTAGTTTTGTGTAGAATAAAATGCAAGGTACTTAGTGATGCAAGAACTACAATATCTGTGGATGAAAAATAGTTGTGATAGTTTAATTTTGTGTGTAGAAGAATTTTGTTATATATATATATATTGTAGTGATATTCAGTTTATTTATTACTTCTTTGGTTTATTATTGTGGTTAAATAAATTTTAATTTGTAGTTCTTTTTCGTCACACCTAATCAACTCCAATCTACTTCTGATTGTTCTGCTGTGTGTGTTGGAGTGGTTGGGGATGTGACAACTCCACTTCACTGTTGATCATTCCTCGCCAACAACTCCACCTCGCTGTTGACTCCTGCCCACCGACAGTCACTTTGTTTCTTTGATTTACTATGTTGATGTTTCGATAAGTAATCTTATTTGTAATAATATTGATTATAATATAAGCAAATTGATATTTGTGATGTGGTAGATACGATAACTGAATTAAATTGCTGGACATGATAACACTCCTGCCAACATGAAAATCTCATTTATGTGTACTAACAATCATATTATTTTGATCCAAACAAAACTTCAGCCCTGTATTTTGAGGTTTAAAGAATTGTGTATATATATTTTAAGTTGCAAAATTTATTATTTAATGTTATATTTGTAATTTATTGATTGTGTGTATATGTTTAAGAATGGATATATTTCTAGATCTATAACGCAGATTTTAAATAATTTAATAATTCAAAAAAAAATTTATAAAAAAAAATATTTTACACAAAACCGCTGTAAAAGATTCTCTTGCAGCGGTTTTCTTGAACAACCGCTGTAAAAGATCAAATATTTTACGGCGGTTATTCCACAGAACAGAACCGTTGTAAAAGATCAATCTTTTACAGCGGTTGTTCAAGCCAACTGCTGTAAAAGATCAATCTTTCACAGCGATTTTAACTGCGATAAAAGGTTACAGTATGCACGTAGAAAGTGATTTGTTTGTGGTATTTTACAGCGGTTTTAAATCGATGTAAAAGGCTTATATTCTACTAGTGTTTATAGCATTATCAACACAAATAAAAAATTCTCCCTTTGAGTATCTTTAAAAGGAACTCAACAAAAAGATTTGCCCTTTTAACATCAAGAAAAAGCTGATCACCTTCTTCATCGATGATTCCATCCGCTATGAGCTTGGGAATGCTGAGGGACCCGACCAGCGCCCCAGCGGCCGCCGGAAAGTACGCCGCCGATGGAAGCCCGGCCGTCCTGGTGATGTCGATGGCCCACGCCATGCACTCGTCAGCAATGAAGCAGGTGAACCTCGGCACTTCTCCGTCGGCGGAGTTTCCGGCGATCAACTCCTCCAGGCAAGCCGGCATGACCTCCATGAACCCCTCGACGAGCCTCCCCACATCGTTGCGGTCTTCGCCGGGGCCGAGGCCGTCGGGAATAGTTGCAAAGTTGATGCCGCCCAGCTCGCCGCCTGTATGGTCGCCGGCGGCCGCGAGGAGGCGATCGTGGTTGAAGTGGGTGTTGAGGAAGGTGACGGCGAAGCCGCGGTCGAGCAGGCAGTAGGAGAGCTGGAGGAGAGAGGAGACATGGCTTTGAGCTGGGAATGGGAAGACCAAAGCGTGCGGCGGAGAAGCCATAGATCATTCTCCCCTGTGATATTCTCCACTTATAATCTTCTTCATTTCATCCGAGTTTTCAAAATTCAATTTGGATTCGATAATTTTAATAATTTTAATAAATTTAATAATTTCAGTTCCAAATAATTTCAATATAATGTGTGCTATAATTTGTTATTTTAAAAAAAATTGAGAAATTTTATCTTAAAAAGTGTGAATAGTTTCAACCAAAATAAAATCGATAATTTTTAGAATGATCTTAATCAAAATAAATCAATTTCGATGAAACATTAACCATGATCTTATACTCTATTTTTATTTTTTATATATATTTCAAGTTTTGTATTTTTGATTTATTTCTTAACTTATATATCTATTTCATAAAAATAATGAAATAATTAATAGTTAATTATTTCTAGCTCTTTATGGGTTATATAAGGGATTAATATTTATACTAACTTTAAACACTGAAATTAACAGGGCCGCTTTACAATGGGAAAGATTTTTGTATCATTTCATTGAAGTACCTGAAAGAAGTTTTCAACTTTATTGAGCTCCTTTTACTAATATTTTAATTTCTTAGATTTTTTTCTTAAAATATTGGAGTTTCTTTTAAATTTAGAGAGAGTGTGAATCAGATATAGAGGGTATGTATAGATTAACTTCAGCTTTAATATTGATACTTCTAGAAAATAATAACAGATAAGGCGCAGAAGGACCTGAGTGATATAAATTAAAAAAAGGATGAATCTGTATGAAAGAATTTCATAATTTGAGTAAATCATATGTAATTTACCATTTATGTAATTTAATACTCTCATTTGGCTCAGCTTTAGGTTGAAACTTTAGATGAAAAAATTTTCATGATTAATTTTTTTAACATTTTTTTTTATAACATCATAATTTTCTTAAAAATTCTGAAGATGATGTGGTTTGAATATAAAACTCATTATTTTTTATTAAAGTTATAACGAGTTAAATTTTAAGTGATCAGTCAATAATTAAATTTCTGGCAGATCAACCCGATACAGATAGAGCAGTGTTGACTCGGGAATATTTTCAATTTGACTTTATATAATTCATTTTTAAGTCGTGCCAATTTCAGGCTAGGCCATTTGGATATATAAAATACATTCACGTCCATACAAAAATATTTTATTTGAGAACGATATAGAGGGTAGTTATAGATTAACTTCAGCTTTAATATTGATACTACTAGAAAATAATAACAGATAAGGCTGCAGAAGGACCTGAGTGATATAAGTTAAAAAAGGTTGAATCTGTATGAAAGAATCTCATAACTTGAGGAAATCATATGTAATTTATCATTTATATAATTTAATACTCTCATTTGACAGCATTCACCAATATTGTCAGGCTCAGCTCTAGAATAATTTATTGGGTTCGGACGGTGCACTGTTCGGAACCCAATCAGAGGGCGTATGCCATACAGTTGGGTCCAGGCACAAGTGGCGCCCTCTGATTGGGCGTCCGAACGGTGCGCGCGGCGCACCCAATAATTTTTTCAGCTTTAAGTTGAAATAATAGATGAAAAAATTTTCATGATTAATTTTTTTATAATAACATCATAATTTTCTTAAAAATTCTGATGATAATGCCGGTCGAATATAAAATTCATTATTTTTTATTAAAGTTATAACGAGTTAAAATTTAAGTGGTCGGTCAATAATCAAATTTCTGGCTGATCAACCCGATACAGATAGAGCGGTGTTTTGATCAAAAAATTTGACTAGGGAATATTTTCAATTTGGCTTTGTATGATCCATTTTCAAGTCGTGCCAAATTCAGACTGGGCCATTTGGATATATAAAATACACTCACTTTCATTAGTGACAAATATTTTATTTGAGTACAAAAAAATCAAAATATTTTAATTCATCAATTGGTTAATTAATTAAGTATTAATTTAAAAATTGGTGAAATAGGCTTCATTTCAAAGATGCAATGAGGTCATCCATCTCAGGGAACTGTATGGCAGCCAAAATTTGTCGTCATAGGAGCCACCCGATAATCGCTCAAACTCAAGCGACTTACCACCTACAATGAAAAATCTTTCCTCCTTACAAAAAATTATTAGATTCAAGTAAAATAAATATGATTTGATACCTAATCACTGAGTGACACATGTGCAATACAAGTGGCCCAAGCATATATATATATATATATATATATATATATATTGCCGAGTGATTGGTCGTACGAACAATGCTTCGTCTAAACTCAATAATTTTCCCCCCTACATCTCTCTCCATTTTTTAAGCACACGACAGTAAATCTTTATGATTTTATCACTCTCTTCCCCATATCCCCATCTCTTTTCTTAGCGTTGTCTCGGCTACCAGCTTGCCATCTCAAGCTCACTTAACTTCTTATACTGTTTGGTCTATGTAATTTTTGGGCACGTCTTAGACCAAAATGAGTACATTATAAAAATTAATAATTTAATTTTTATCAAATTCCATACAAACTTTAATATAAAAAAAATCTACTTTATTTTATATTCTCCATCATTTTTAATATAGCTACCAAATTTATTTCTCATCCTATTTAATTTTTAATTATAAATAATTAACTTTATTTTCTATCATGCACACATCTCAAGACAAATCTAAAGTTTTTATAGCATGCCCAAAAGTATCTCAATGCCAAACAATCCCATGTTGATACGGGACCAAATTCATTTAAAATTTCTCTTCGAAATACTCAGCTAATTTTTTATATTTATTTCATATAATATACAGAAAAGATACGATTCTGATGGTAGTGGATAAATTAAGCAAATATGCTCACTTTGTATCCATTGGTCACTCATATTTAGCCCTCACGATTGAAAAAGCATATTTAGACCGTGTATATAAACTGCATGGAATGCGGGAAATATTGATTAGCGATAAGGATGCAGTATTTCTAAGCAAATTTTAGCAAGAATTGCTTAAACTTATTAAAATAGAATAAAACATGTCAATAGCACACCATCCGCAGACAAATGGCCAAACAGAAATAGTGTACATGTGCTTAAAAATTTATTTAAGATGTATGATAGGGGAAAAACTAAGGGAATGAGCAAAATAGCTATCTCTAGCATAATGGTATGAAGTGATGTACGGTTAGAAACCTCCCTTACACATTCCATTTGTAGCAGGTTCTGCAGTGGTAGAGGCGGTGGATAGAAGTTTACAAGCTAGAGAGGAAATGGTGAGAGTACTAAAGCAACATCAGCTGCAAGCAGTAAATAGAATGAAAGTGCAGGTGGACAAGCATAAAAAGGAAAGAGCAATTCACGATATTAAATAGGGCGCTCTCAGCATAATCGGGGATGATTTTTTGCTGCATCTATCTTCCTTCTCCTCCAACTCTCCTCTTCTACAGTTATTCTTCTTCCGCTGATTTACTCTGTTCTTCTCCTTAATTCTCAATCCTTTCACTATAGATCACTGTAATTCAGTTTGAGAAATAGAGATATATAACATATTACATCTTTTGTTGAGCTTTCTCTGATTTTTCATTATCATTGCTACATTTGATAACCCTGGAACTGAAGGAGTTGAACCGGTTGGGATTGAACAGGAGAAAGAGCGATTCACGATATTAAATAGGGCGCTCTCAGCATAATCAGGGACGATGTTTTTGCTGCCTCTATCTTCCTTCTCCTTCAACTCTCCTCTTCTACAGTTATTCTTCTTCCCCTGATTTACTCTGTTCTTCCCCTTAATTCTCAATCCTTTCACTATAGATCATTGTAATTCAATTTGAGAAATAGAGATATATATCATATTCAATTTTGTTGAGCTTTCTCTAATTTTTCATTATCATTACTACATTTGATAACCCTGGAACTGTTGCGAGGTTCTTGCAGGCTATCAGTCATCCATCCAAAGAAATATTTGACAGCCAAAATTAATGTTAGAGGAGTCGCCCAACAATCACTCAAAATCAAGCAACTTACCAGCTATGCTTAGCCTCCAACATTCAAAAGTAACAAACATTGAAAAAAATTTTCCCTTTACAAAAAATTATTAGGTTCAAGGAAAGTACGGTTTGATGCCTAATCACTGAGCGACACATATGCAATACAAGTGGCCTAAGCATATATATGGGTTTGTTTGGATGCCTCCCAAAATAGAGAAATAATATTTTAATTTATTATAAAATTCTAATAACTTTATTTCACATTAACGTAAATTTCAACATAAAAAATTAATTTTATTTCACATCTTACATACCTCCTAATATTAAAATAAATTTTTTTCTCATTAACTCTATAAAATAAAATTGAAAGCCGAAATTATCGTTGGATGAGTCGCACGCTCAAAATCGAATGACTTATCAATAGTCACCAACCTCCTTGAAAAATCTCTCCCCCTTGCATCTCTCATCTTCTTTTCGAGAGAAATTATTTAGTACAATACGCAAAACATGTCTTTCATCGCTTGTAAATAGCAATTGCTATTGGCAAACTCTACAATTGACGGTAAGCAGATAAATAGAGTATGGGCCGCTAGACAAATTGGTCACACCAACATAGTGGACTAACTGAACTTTTAGGTCAGGCCAGGCCTTCTAGTCAAGCTACCCTATTAGCCTAATTAGATCGTTTGATCATGGCTACTGAACAACCAAATAGTCTGGTTGGCAAGGCCGAACCGACTAGTCCTCGTGCTTCATTCGCTCGCTGTCAACCACAACGTCAACTAGACAAGTCGCTATTTACAAGCGAATGATATATTTCACGTGTTGCACCCAATAAGTTTTTTCTAAAAAGATAAGAAATTCATAGGACATTTATAACTTAATGAAATTTATGAAACATTATTTAGTTTCATAACTATAAAATTTGACATGATTTTTTAGCTGAATTTAGGTAGAATTTGACATATATTCCTAAGCTCAAGCACGCCATAGAGATATCTTACTTTTTTTTATATATTTAATCTATAATCAACATAAATTTTAATATTAATATTAAAATTTATTAAATTTAATTAAATTTTATTTTGAGTTATACATAAATTTTATCATTAAATATCAGCTTTATCAATTTGAGATCTTACATAAATCAGTGTACTACATTTAACATCTTACCATAACAAAAAATTATATTTAATATAAATTGTAGATGTTAATATTAAAATAATTGTATTTTATATCATGACAAATAATTTATTTTCTTTCTCAAATTAATTTTAAAAAAAAATTATTCTAAAAATAAACATAGTGATATGCTACAGTAGCCACTCGTTTGGTAATTAAACTGTCATTATTGAAAATAGAAAATAAATTTATACTTAATATATAATAAAATTAATCTTTTTTATTATTTATTTGTATAAAATAAATTGATTTTTTATTTTTAAAAAAATTAATAATTTATTTTTAAGATGAATATTCAATTGAGTTGCAAACTTATATGTTGATTTTTTAATTTGAAATATGAGTTGGATATTAAATAAAAATTTTAAAAAAATGGTAAATAAGTTTGGACCTTGGAAATTTAACTAAAAAAGGCTTAAATTTTTTTTTATGACAAGTTTTTTTTGTTAGTAGTGAAAAAAAATCCAAAAGTTATTTGCCAAAATGTTTTCAATCTTTTATTCTTTTCAATTTTATAATGATTTAAAGAAGCTGCGTACACTAAGTCCTATTTGATGTGAGGAGTAAAATAGTACTAATTTAAATAATAATAATAAATAAAAATTTTAAATTATTCTACATAAATTTTAATATATAAAAAATATTATTTTACTTCACATACTCAATAATTTTTCATAAAAATATTAATTTTATTTCACATCCTAAGCCAAAATACTCCATTCGAAGATCTTAGTCTAGGATGTAAAATTAAGTGGCTATTTTTATTAAAAATTATTGTGTATATGAAGTAAAACAATATTTTTTATATTAAAACTTGTGTAGGATAATTTAAAAAACTATTTATTATTATTATTATTCTTATTTTTTCAACTAATACTATTTTGGTCCTCGCGCAAAACATGGTCTAAGTAACTTATGCTACAAGTCTCACACACTCAAAATTTTACTAACATATTACTGTTCAGAAAATACCAAATTTCAACATTTTAAAATTATGCTTGGGAGTGTGAATAGTTTGGTAACTCGGATACAATTTTATCAAGCCTGAAGAGCTCACAGTGTGACAATTTTAAGCAAAAAAATAAAATATAAAAATTGGGGGAAGTACTGATCTGTTCTTTAAATAACCAGTTTGTAGCCATCACTTCTCATTGTACATATCTTTATTTATATTATAACCTCTTCTTTTATTCATGATTTTTTTATAACATTGAGATTTTTTTCACACGTAAATTTATGCATTCTCATGTTTATAGTTTTCGTTATTTATCATTTTGTTATAGCACTAATAATTATCAACTTCTCGAATAAGAAAATTTGATGGAATTTTACTTAGATGATAACATTAATGATAAATTTAATATGTCAAAGATATATGTCTAATATTCATGCAAACTTCAAAAATATTAATAATTATCATCTTATCATTCATGCCCTTCTCATCATATCAGTAAATTTAACGATATTCTCAAAGGAAAATCCACCATCTTCCAAGTGCCTGATAGCCATTTTCTTTAACCCCAAAACAATCTCCTTTATCCTTCGGTCGCTTACTAGCTTCTCCACCTTCCTTCTTATCTCCTTCTTAGAGATTATGCCGTGCTCATCTGCCACCAACCTTATTCCGATCTGCCATGAATCACAGATATAGTTTTCGTTCAAGTAATGATCGGCAAAATAAGGCCAACAAAGAAAAGGTATCCCATTTATCACCCCCTCTAAGACCGAGTTCCACCCGCAGTGAGAGACAAAGCACGCGATCGAAGGATGAGCTAAAACCTGTTACAACATAAAAGTATAATTTAGTTATAATCTAGTTACAAGTTAAGACTATTAAATCAATTGATAACTAAAAATTTATGATAAAATATATAAAAAATATATAAATTTATTTCTCAACCAAACCTACAATAAAAATTAAGCTAGGTAAATTGAAAACAAGAGACTTGACATGAAGTCAATGTTGGAATCTTTAAGTTCAGATTCTGATGATCTTCAATTCTACATAGAACAAATATAAAGTAAATTAATTAATTTATACGTAAAGCTTGTTCACGAGTCATAACATTTCAAGCTTTAAGCTTTAAATCAGTAAAAAAATACAACATTCAATTCCAATAGTAGTTGATCAAAAGTTAAAATTTAATTTATTGAACAATTAGCTCCATCAGCACCCCCGGCGGCGGCGAGGAGGCGATCATGGTTGAAGTGAGTGTTGAGGAAGGTGACGGCGAAGCCGCGGTCGAGCAGGCAGTAGGAGAGCTGGAGGAGAGAGGAGACATGGCTTTGCGCCGGGAATGGGAAGACCAAGGCGTGCGGCTGAGAGGCCATTGACCCATGTCCCTTGGGTTATTCTCTAATATTTAATTTAAGCGGTATTAAATGTTAAAAAAACTTTTTTGTAAATATTTCTAATTTTAATGGACTTATAATTACAAATAAAATCAAATGCAAACTAAAATCTAGTTAGATGTCCATTTTCCTCAAAAAAATTATGGCGGCTTTACTTTTACAGAATTTTAATATTTTTTTACAAAAATATTTCAAAATACATAACCAAACTAAAAAATATAACTATTTCATATAACAACTAAGTTGTAAAGCTATTTTATATAAATCAATACAATAAAAGACCAAAAAAAAGTCTACTATTCTGCTCGTACAATTTGACTTCTAGGGCCTGTTAGGCCTCAAGATTATTATAACATTCCGTGATCTCAATATAGAGGTATTGTCTATTTTGATTTTAAAAAAATTATGTAACTTGAGCACTTCTCAAGAGATTACCTTTCCCATGAGGTCACCTATCCTGAGCTACCCTAACCCAAGCACGCTTAACTGAAAAATTTTTATCATTAGCCTCATAGTTTTACCCCAAAAGGCGTCTCTACTATTTGAGATCAGGTTATCTACTTATACAACTCAGAATCTCCCTCCCTTTTCGATATGGGACAATTCATTCATGTGCATCTCTCATCACAGGCCCACCAGCTTTCGCTTGGTGTCCTCGAACTACATCGTACTGCGGGAGATCGACTCTAATACTATATTGTAATATTACGTGATCCCAATGTAGAGGTATTGTCCGCTTTGACTTTAGAAAAACTCTGACTTGAGCACTTCTCAGGAAGTCTCCCATCCCAGTGCTACTCCAGCCTAAACATACTTGACTACGGAGTTTTTCATCATTAGTCAAATAGTTTTGACCCAAAATACTCCTCCACCATTTGAGATCACGTTATCTACTTATACAGCTCAGGATCTCCCTCTCTTTCTGATACGAGATGATTCATTTTTGTGCCCCTTTCACCACTTATTATTCGACCTAGAAGTCTGCCACAAGCCGTACCTTGCCTCAGTGATTCCTTTCTCTTAGGATATCACCCAGCGATCACTCCCCGCCGACTTTGAGCACAGGCATCACAACCATTTTGGTCCTACCCAAGTCCAAAATAGTACTAAATTAAAAAATAATAATAAATAAATAATTAATTAAAATTTTATTATATCCTACACAAACTCAAATATTTTATTTTATTTCACAAACTCAATCATTTTCAATAAAATTATCAACTTTATTTCACATCTTATACCAAAATATTTCATTCGTTAAGAATGTGAAATAATGTTGATAATTTTATTAAAAATAATTGAGTATTAAAATAAAATATTTTTTTATAGTAGAGTTTATATAGAATACAATAAAATTTTATTTATTTATTTATTATTATTATTTTAATTGAGTACCATTTTAGTTTTGAGCAAAATTAAATAGTCTTTGTACCAAACAGACCCTAAGGCCCTATTTGGCAATGGACTAAAAATCATGGCTAAAATTACCCATGATCAAAATCTTAAATTTATTTTAAAAAATTTAAAAAATTATTTTATATTTCATCTCACACAAATTCCAACATTAAACAATCACTTTATTTCACATCAAACACAATTCTCAATAAATTAATCAACTTTATTTCACATCATACACAATTTTTAATATAACTAACTTACTTTATTTTATATCATATACATTTTTTCAAAATGATAAAATTTCAATCAAATCTTCTTTTTTTTTCTTATTACTAAACAGAGCCTAAGATTCTAAGAAGTTGCACCTGCAACTAAAATACGACGGTCACTTTATATTGGAAAAGACTTTTGTATCATTTCATTAAAGTCGGTAAGAGAAGTTTTCACTTTTATTGAGGTTCTTCTTCTAACATTTTAATTTTTCTTATTTTACATAAAATATCAAAGTTACTTCTAAATTTGGTGAGTGTGTGAATCAGTTACGATCACTAAATAAATAAATTTTTTAAATTATTTCATATAAATTTTAATATATAAAAATATTATTTTATTTCACATACTTAATAATTTTAAATTAAAATATCTTTATTTTACATTCCAGACCAAAATACTCGAATTGAGTATTTTGATCTAGAATGTAAAATAAAATTAATATTTAAATAAAATTATTATGTATATGAAATAAAATAATATTTTTATATTAAAATTTATGTAGAATAATAAAAAAATAAATTATTATTATTATTATTTTAAACTAGTATTATTTTGGTCCACTCGCTAAACAGCACCTTAGAAATAAAGTAATAATAGATAAAGTTGTAGAAGGACTTGAATGAAATAAGTTAAAAAACATTATGGCATAACCTCAAAGATCCAGATACAATTTACCATTTTTAATGCTCCCACTGATTCACGATTCAAATCGATTATCTTATAAAATGGAATAAATTTTTAACTCGCACGATTAACCCGAAAATAGACCTGCTCCATTTAAGTATTACTGGGTCGGATCCGGGTCGATGTTGATCCGACCCGAAAAAATTTTGATTCAAAATTTATAAGTACGAAATTATTTTACGTATTTATATACTTATTATTTAATTGAATATGTAAATTATTATTTTATTTTACAAGATTTTGAAATATAATTGAGACTTATAATTATTAAAAAGACTATTATAACTTATTTTAAGTGCAGTACCCATGAAGTGCTTATATTGTAGAGTGGATTAATAGCTACAAATATTTTTTACAGTTGAGTTGAAATATTTTGGTACTACTTTTAACAGAATTGTGTTTTATTTTTTGTATAATATTTTCATTTACACTATTATTTCTATGTTTTGTAATATTATATTGTAATACTAATATCAGTGATATGATCTTTAGATATTTATATATTATCCCTATATTTTTACTATAGTGGATTTATATTGTAAATTTTAGTGATTAAAATTTCATTTAAAGATATAAGAATATATATACAACTAATAATTGTAGTCATTAAAAAAGTGTTCAATTATATTAAAAAAGTTTCGGGTCGATCCGAAATCAGATCCGAAAATCCGAACTGTGGCGGGTCATGGAACGGATCAGGGTTGACCTCGATCCGATCCGAATATGCCGGAATCGGATCCGAGTTGGGGTCAACCCGATCCGGATCCGATCCATTGACAGGCCTAGCAAAAACCAATAATGTAGGGATGTCGCGATTGGATGGACAAAAAATTCAGTCTCAGCTTCTCGTTGAAAATTTAGAATTTTAATTGTAAAAATTAATTTTATTACATATCTAACACAAATATAATTCGTAAAATTAAATTTATTTTATATTAAATTTTAAAATTGGATAAAAAAAATTCGAACTAAATAAGTTTTAAGTCTTACTATGAACAAAATGTTATACGATAGCTCAATTTCTAAAATTAAATGATGATTATGAAAATCATAATTAAAAAGCTTTTTTTTAAGTTTTCTCATAATATTATAATTTTTTCGTGAAAATTACAATGAAACGATTAAAATATAAAACCTCTTGCACGAAGGCAACCTCCTCTCACGTTTGAAAAAAAAACACAAATCATGATTAAAATATTATTTATCAACATTACTTAATATTATAATTATTTATTAATAAGTTAAGGCCAAGTTTGGCACGAGAATCAAAATCAGAACTAAAATAGTATTAATTTAAAAAAAATAAATAATAATAATAAATAAATTTTTTTAATCATTCTATATAAATTCTAATATAAAAAATATTATTTTACTTCACATACTTAATAATTTTTAATAAAAATATCAACTTTATTTCACATTCTAGACTAAAATATTCGAATCAGTTATTTATTGAAAATTATTGAGTATGTGAAGTAAAATAATATTATATTAGAATTTATGTAGAATGATTAAAAATTTTATTTATTTATTTATTATTATTATTATTATTATTATTTTTTAAACTAGTACTATTTTGATCCTCGAGCCAAACAAGACCTAAAAGTTAGAATTTTGGAGAATCAACCCAACACAGATAGAGCGGGTTTGAGTTAGAAAAATTGACTCGAGAAAATTTTCAAGTCAGGTTCGTATGGCCCATTGCCTGCTGGAGTCTACTTCAGGCAGGACCCTTTGGATAAAAAAGTACATTCACATGCGTCATTAACGTAATATTTTAATTCTTTAATTGGTTAATTAATTATTACATATTAATTAAAGATTTATTTAATTAGAGAATTGGTGAAATAGGCAAAGATGCCGAACCTATGAAACATGGACACTTCAAAAAATTATATCGTATTTATGTCAAACACACGGATACTCAAGGACACGCGAGGACACTCGGGGACACCGTGTCGGATACTCCACGTGGCGTGTCCTAATAAAATAATATTAAAAAAAAATAAAAGATATTTTTTGGAGACGCAAAGACACTTTGGGACACCTCAGGATACTTCTGAAACACTTTTAGGGTATTTTTGAGATGCAGAATACTTTTAGGACACATAAGATATAATTGAATATATCTAATATTAATGTTAATTTATTTATTAATATTATATATTTTTAATAAAATTTATGGATATATCTATCTCATTCTTTTTTTAATATTGTTAAAATTTTATTTAATAAAATTAAAAATTTATCTCTTATTATTATTAAAAGTTTACATAATATAGGTCAAAATTCTAAGTTAACTAAGTTAAATTAAATTTTTTCCTCATTTGTTACCCTTAAACTTTACGAAAATGAATCAACCATAAAAAAACTTAGGACTCTAGCTTTACCTTTATCCTTATTTTATCTTCAATATCGAGAACTCTTACTTTCTCTTATTATCGTATAATTGTATTTTCTTTTATTTAAAGTGAACCCTAAATTTATATCTCAAATCGTTTTAATGTCGATGACGTTTGTTTTCAAGTTCTTATATTAATTCTATGAGACTTCAGTGCTACTTACAAGTTATTTATGCTTAAAAATTTAAATTTGTATTATGTTTTATATATTTTTTAAATATGAATTGATAATTTTATTATTGTATTTGATGTGTCATACCGTGTCCGTGTCCTATATTTTAGAAAATTACCGTATCACCGTGTTGTGCCGTGTGTGTCCCGTGTTCCAGTGTCGTGTCCGTGCTTCATAGTGCCGACACATCAATTCAAATATTATTGGATGAGTCGCGCGCTCAAAAACGAGCGACTTATCAATAGATCTCGGCCTCCTTGAAAAATCTCTCCCCCTTGCATCTCTCTTCCTCTTTCTAGGAGAAATTATTCAGCGCAAAATATAAAATATGTTGTTCATCGCTTGCAAATAGCAATTGCTATTGGCAAACTCCACAATTGACGGTAAGCAGATAGAGCGTAAGAACCACCAGACAAATTGGTCGCACCATCACAGTGGACTAATAGAATTTTTCAATCAGGCCGGGCTTCCAATCAAGCTACCCTGTTGACCTAACAAGACCGTTCGACCATGGCAACTGAACAGCCAAATAGTCTGGTTGGCATGGCCGAACCGACTAGTCCTCGAGCACCGTTCGCTCGCTGTCAAGCACAGCGTCAACTAGATGAGTCGCTATTTGCGAGCGAATGATTGATATATTTCACTTGCCACACCCAATGATAGGTTTGAATCTTAGAA
Source organism: Apostasia shenzhenica (assembly GCA_002786265.1). Classification (NCBI taxonomy): domain Eukaryota; kingdom Viridiplantae; phylum Streptophyta; class Magnoliopsida; order Asparagales; family Orchidaceae; genus Apostasia; species Apostasia shenzhenica. The sequence goes on from KZ452026.1 coordinate 1,011,783, forward strand.
ATTTAACTAAAAATGGCTTGAAGTTTTTTTTTGTATGACAATTTTTTTTTGAGATAATTACATACATGCCACATTATTTAGTTTTATTTATGGCTTACCCATCTATTCTTAGTTAATTACGCTATGGCCTTGTTTGGCATGAGCTCAAAAATGGGCAAAAAAATATCTTAATAATATTTTAAATTTATTATAAATTTTAATAACTTTCACATCCAACACAAATTTCAACCTTAAAAATCAACTTTATTTCACATCCAACACAAATTCCAACCTTAAAATCAACTTTATTTCACATCCTACACACCTCTCAATATTAAAATAAATTTCTTTCCCATCAACTCTATAAAATAAATTATTTTCTCTTTCCTTACCCAAATTCATCCTCCAACCAAACAAGCCCATACACTCAAAACATTATAAAATCTTACATACACACATTTTAACTTATTTCTATTATAATGAATAATCATAATTTTTCAATAACCTAACTATAGTTAGATTATAAAAAATTTGAGCCGTTCATCATATTATTTTAATGATATTTAAATATATTTTGAGTTAAAATCCTAAAAACTTAATATTTAGGTGGCAGCAAAGGAAGAAGACATCCGTGACGATGTGAATTAATTTTAAGACAAATCAGGGCTTTACTGTGGTATTAAAGAAGAGAAAAATATGTACCATTAAGGATAAAAATATAATTTTAATAATTTACTAACATAATTTTTTTCTAAATAGATTTTGATTAAGTTTTAACTCAAGTGTGTGTATGTAAGATTTTGTAATATTTTGAGTGTGCATAGCATAATTAACTAAGAATAAATGGGTAAGATATAAATAAAACTAAATTGTGTGACATGTAGGAAATTATCCCTTTTTTTATAGTGAAAAAAAAGGCCGAAAGTTAAGCCTATTTTGTATTAAATAGATCAAGTAAAACAAGCAATTTTCTTTATTTTTAGTAATGATTTCAATCTTTTCTTCATTTCAATTTTATAATAATTTGCATAAGCTGTATAACTTATGTTGTGTGCCTCACACACCAAGAATTTTACTTTCATTACTCTCACAACACCAAATTTCAACATTTTAAAATTATGCTCGCGACTGCAGATAATTTGGTGACTCGTATACTATTTTATCAAACCTGAAGAGCATATAGTCGATAATTTTAAGCAAAAAAAATAATGCAAAAATTAGGAGAAGAACAGGACCATTTTTTAAATAACAGCTTGTAGCCACTGCTTCTTCTCATAATATATATCTTTATTCAATATAATAATCTCTTCTTTTATCCGTAAATTTTTCATAATATTGAAATATTTTTAGGTAAATTTGTGTGTTCTTATGTTTATAGTTTTCATTATTTATCATCTAATAATTATCAACTTCTCGTACATGAAAATTTGATGGAACTTTACGTAAATGATTACATCAATGATAAAATTAAAATGTCAAAGTTACATGTCCAACATTCATGCAAACTTCAAAATTATTAATAATTGTCATCTTACCATTCAGGCCCTTCTCATCATATCAGCAAATTTATTCATATTCTCAAAGGAAGATGATCTACCTTCCTCCAAGTGCCTGATAGCCTTTTCCTTCAACCCCAAAACCCTCTCCTTTATCCCTCGGTCTCTTACCAGCTCCCCCACCTTCCTACTTATCTCCTTCTTAGAGATTATGCCGTGCTCATCGGCCACCAACTTCATACCGATCCCACATGACTCACAGATATAGCTTTCGTTCAAAAACTGATCACCGAAATACGGCCAACAAAGAAAAGGTACCCCATTCATCACCCCCTCCAAGATCGAGTTCCACCCACAGTGAGAGACAAAGCACGCGATCGAAGGATGAGCTAAAACCTGTTGCAACATAAAATTATAATTTAGTCATAATCTAGTTACAAGTTCATACTATTAAATCAGTTGATAACTAGAAATTTAAGATAAAATATATAAATTTATTCCTCAATCTAACCTATAATAAAAGTTAAGTTAGGTAAATTGAAAACAAGAGACTTAATTAACATGGAGTCAGTGTTGGAAGCTTTAAGTTCAGATTCTGATAATCTTCAATTCTGTACGTAGAATAAATATATAGTAAATAAATTTATACGTAAAACATTTCAAGCTTTAAGCTTTAAATCAGTAAAAAAATACAACATTCAATTCCAATAGTAGTTGATCAAAAGTTATGGCGGAGAACAAATCGAAGAAGAGTTTGCGGGCTTTGGGGTCGCTGAAGCAGTTCCAGAGGAGGTGAGCCGGGTCCATGGAGGGCAAACCGGGGCTCAGCTGGAACTTCTCCTTCTGCTTTGGAACCCCTGCCATTGTTGATTCAACTAATTAGTTTCTGCAAGACTTTTTGCTAATGGGTCAGGTTAATTAAAAGTTCATTAAGCTTTTTAACGAGTTCTGTAACTTTTCTTCATTTCTTATTTCTGAATGAAGGTTCGAGGCCACAATTTCACCAAATTTATTTTTTTTTGTTATGAACTGAAATTTTTTTCAGATCAAACATGATATCTGGTCTCTTACAAGCTTAGGATATTCTTTTCACCAGAAGAAAATGTGCATTATACAACGAAGATTATAAAGCAGTTAACCAATCTACCGTTTTAATAAAAGTTGACTTTTTACAATGGTTGACTAAGTCAGCAAGGCGACAGCATCCGTCGTCTACGCTGTACAAGATCTTTTACAGCAGTTGATTTGGTCAACTGCTGTAAAAAAGCTGCACTAAAAAGAAGATCTGGCCCCGACGGGGCCCTGTTTGTCACTCTCTAATCTTTGCACTAGCGTAGCTCACCAACGAGTAGTCGCCTCGCTGACGACTCCACTTCACTATTCATGATTCCTCGCCGACGGCTCCACCTTGACGTTGACTCCACTCCACCGATAGTCACTTCGTTTTTTTGATAAATCTTGAAACTCACCGTCATTCCCTCATGTTCTCTGATCTTTGCACCAGTACAGCTAGTCGACGAGTGGCCTCCTCACTGAGAACTCCACTTCATTGTTGATCCTTCCTCGCATACGACTCAACACTATCGATGGTCACTTTGTTTTTTCGGTAAATCTTGAAACTCACTGTCATTTCCTCATATAACATGTTGATATTTTTTGAGTTTTTTTCTTCATTTTATCATCTTTCTTTTTCTTTCTACTTTCTCTCAATTGAATCATGCATTTGACCTTAGTGAATAAATAGCCTGATCAGTTATGTTCAGTGTGCCTTTTGCTGCTAACAGATGATTCAATGTTTATATTGTTGGCATGGTAGTTCTGTTATGAAGTGATAAATAACTTATTGTATATAGAAGTGAATATATTCAAGATGAATATCAATTATAATTTAAATGTGAAATAGATAAATAATCTGATTTACTATGTTGATATTTCAATAATTAATCTAATTTATATTAATATTGATTATATTATAAGCAAATTGATATTTGTGATGTGGTAGATACGATAACTGAATTAAATTGTTGGACATGATAACGCTCCTGCCAACATGAAAATCTCATTTATGTGTACTAACAATCATATTATTTTGATCCAAACAAAACTTCAGCCCTGTATTTTGAGATTTATAGAATTGTGTATATATATTTTAAGTTGCAAAATTAATTATTTAATGTTATATTTGTAATTTATTGATTGTGTGTATATGTTTAAGAATGAATACATTTCTAGATCTATAACGCAAGTTTTAAATAAGGGCAAATTTCACTCAGGTCCCTGAGTTTAAGGGTTAATATCACACAGGTCCACATTTTTAAAATCCTATCATTCGGGTCCTTAGGTTTTCAAAAAATATCATCTGGGTCCTTTTTTTTTTATATTCTACGAGTGTTTATAGCATTATCAACACAAATCAAAAATTCCCCCTTTGAGTATCTTTAAGGAACTTAACAAAAAGATTTGCCTTTTTAACATCAAGAAAAAGCTGATCACCTTCTTCATCGATGATTCCATCCGCTATGAGCTTGGGAATGCTGAGGGTCCCGACCAGCGCCCCAGCGGCCGCCGGAAAGTACGCCGCCGATGGAAGCCCGGCCGTCCTGGTGATGTCGATGGCCCACGCCATGCACTCGTCAGCAATGAAGCAGGTGAACCTCGGCACTTCTCCGTCGGCGGAGTTTCCGGCGATCAACTCCTCCAGGCATGCCGGCATGACCTCCATGAACCCCTCGACGAGCCTCCCCACATCGTTGCGGTCTTCGCCGGGGCCGAGGCCGTCGGGGATAGTTGCAAAGTTGATGCCGCCCAGCTCGCCGCCTGTAGGGTCGCCGGCGGCCGCCAGGAGGCGATCATGGTTGAAGTGGGTGTTGAGGAAGGTGACGGCGAAGCCGCGGTCGAGCAGGCAGTAGGAGAGCTGGAGGAGAGAGGAGACATGGCTTTGAGCTGGGAATGGGAAGACCAAAGCGTGCGGCGGAGAAGCCATAGACCATTCTCCCCTGTGATATTCTCCATTTATAATCTTCTTCATTTCATCCGAGTTTTCAATATTCAATTTGGATTCGATAATTTTAATAATTTTAATAATTTCATTTTCAAATAATTTCAATATAATGTGCGCTATAATTTGTTATTTTAAAATAAAAATTGACAAATTTTATCTTAAAAAGTGTGAATACTTTCAACCAAAATATAATCGACAATTTTTAGAACGATCTTAACCGGAATAAATCAAGTTCGATGAAACATTAACCATGATCTTATCTGCACTATTTAAATTATACTCTATTTTTATTTTTTATATATATTTCAAGTTTTGTATTTTTGATTTATTTCTTAACTCATATATCTATTTCATAAAAATAATGAAGATATACATGGTATAAAAATAATTAATAGTTCATTATTTATAGCTCTTTATGGGTTATAAGGGGGATTAATATTTATACTAACTTTAAACACTGAAATTAACTGGGCCGCTTTACAATGGGAAAGATTTTTGTAACATTTCATTCAAGTACCTGAAAGAAGTTTTCAACTTTATTGAGCTCCTTTTACTAATATATATTTTAATTTCTTAGATGTTTTCTTAAAATATTGAAGTTACTTCTAAATTTATAGAGAGTGTGAATCAGATATAGAGGGAATGTATAGATTAACTTCAGCTTTAATATTGATACTTCTAGAAAATAATAACAGATAAGGCTGCAGAAGGACCTGAGTGATAAAGTTAAAAAAGGATGAATCTGTATGAAAGAATCTCATAACTTGAGGAAATCATATGTAATTTACCATTTATATAAATTTATAATTTAATACTCTCATTTGGCAGCATCCAACAAAATTTTCAGGCTCAGCTTTAGGTTGAAATTTTAGATGAAAAAATTTTCATGATTAATATTTTTTAAAAAATTTTAAAACATCATAATTTTCTTAAAAATTTTGAAAATGATGCTGTTCTAATATAAAACTCATTATTTTTTATTAAAGTTATAACGAGTTAAAATTTAAGTGGTCGGTTAATAATCGAATTTCTAGCTGATTAACTTGATACAGATAGAGCGGTGTTTGTGTCAAAAAATTTGACTCGGGAATATTTTCAATTTGACTTTGTATGATTCATTTTCAAGTCGTGCCAATTTCAGGCTGGGCCACCTGGATATATAAAATACATTCACGTTCATTAGCGACAAAAATATTTTATTTGACTACGAAAAAATTGAAATATTTTAATTCATTAATTGCTTAATTAATTAAGTATTAATTAAAAAATTGGTGAAATAGGCATCATTTCAAAGATGCAATGAGGTCATCCATCTCAGGGAAATATATGGCTGCCAAAATTTGTCATCATAGGAGCCGCCCGATAATCGCTCAAACTCAAGCGACTTACCACCTACAATGAAAAATCTTTCCTCGTTACAAAAAATTATTAGATTCAAGTAAAATATGATTTGATACTCAATCACTGAGCGACACATATGTAATACAAGTGGCCCGAGCATATATATATATATATATATATATATATATATTGCCGAGTGATTGGTCGCACGAACAATAATCCATCTAAACTCAATAATTTTCCCACCTTACATCTCCCTCCCATTTTTAAGCACACTGCGGTAAATCTTTAGCACTCTCTTCCCCATTTCTCTCCTTAGCGTCGTCTTGGCTTCCCGCTTGCCACCTCAAGCTCACTCAACTTCTTATACTGTTTGGTCTATGCATTTTTTGGGCACGCTTTAGACCAAAATGAGTACATAATTAAAAATTAAAAATTTAACTTTAATCAAATCCCACACAAACTTTAATATAAAAAAATCTATTTTATTTTATATTCTCCATCATTTTTAAATAGAATGAAAATGCAAGTGGACAAGCATAAAAAGGAAAGAGAGATATCTGTTGAAGACTATGTTTATGTTAAATTGCACCCTTATAAACAAAGTTCAATAACGCAATGGAGCTCAAATAAATTAGCCATAAGATATTTTGGACCTTTTGAAGTACTGTCCAAGATAGGCCATGTTGCCTACAAACTCAAATTACCATCTTATGCAAAAATACATCTAGTTTTTCATGTCTCTATCCTCAAAAAGAAATTAGGAAATCAGCAGGTAGTAGAAATACTACCTCAGGAAGTAACTCAACTTGGACATGTGCAAGCTCAGTCCATTGTTGTCCTGAACAGAAGGATGATATTGCGAAAAAGACAGCTAGTTGAATAGGTTCTGATACAGTGGAGTGAAATGAGTGCAGAGGATTCCAATTGGGAAGACGCAATGTGGGTCCGCTTGCAGTTTTCCACCTTCAACATTAGTCCTTGAGGGTAAGGATTTCAAGAGAGGGGGGAACTG
>KZ452026.1:1018639-1036412 GCA_002786265.1 Apostasia shenzhenica
GAGAAAGAGCGATTCACGATATTAAATAGGGCGCTCTCAGCATAATCGGGGACGATGTTTTTGCTGCCTCTGTCTTCCTTCTCCTTCAACTCTCCTCTTCTACAGTTATTCTTCGTCCCCTGATTTACTCTGTTCTTCCCCTTAATTCTCAATCCTTTCACTATAGATCATTGTAATTCAGTTGGAGAAATAGAGATATATATCATATTACATCTTCTGTGGAGCTTTCTCTGATTGTTCATTATCATTATTGTGTTTGATAGCCATGGAACTGTTGCGAGGTTCTTGCAGGCTATCAGTCATCTATCCAAAGAAATATTTGACAGCCAAAATTATCGTTAGAGGAGTTGCCCAATGATCACTCAAAATCAAGCGACTTACCAGCTATGCTTAGCCTCCAACATTCAAAATTAATAGACATTGAAAAAATTTTCCCCTTCATAAAAAATTATTAGGTTCAAGCAAAATACGGTTTGATGCCTAATCGCTGAGCGATACATGTGCAATACAAGTGGCCCAAGCATATATATGGGCTTGTTTGGATGCCTCCCAAAAATAGAAGAAATAATAATTTAAATTTATTATAAAATTCTATTAATTTTATTTCACATTTAACGTAAATTTTAACTTAAAAAATCAACTTTATTTCACATCCTACATACTTCCTAATATTAAAATAAATTTCTTTTTCATTAACTCTATAAAATAAAATTGAAAGCCGAAATTATCATTGGATGAGTCGCACGCTCAAAATCGAGTGACTTATCAATAGTGCCCAGCCTCCTTGAAAAATCTCTCCCCATTGCATCTCTCATTCTCTTTTCGAGAGAAATTTTATGATGATTTGAAGAAGATTAAAATTATATTAATTTTAATAATAATAATAATAATAATAAATAAATAAATTTTAATATAAAAAAATCATTTGACTTCGTATATTCAATAATTTTTAATAAAAATATTAATTTTATTTCACATCATAAGCCAGAATACTTCATTCGAATATTTTAGTGTAGGATGTAAAATTAAGTAGATATTTTTATTGAAAATTATTGTGTATGTGAAGTAAAATAATATTTTTTTTATATTAGAATTTATGTATGATTTAAAAAAATTATTTAATATTAATTTTTTTTTTTAACCAATACTATTTTAATTCTGATTTTGGACGTTGCGCCAAACAGGGCCTAAATAACTTATGCTACGTGCCTCACACACTCAAAATTTTACTAACATATTGCTGTTCAGACAACACCAAATTTCAACATTTTAAAATTATGCTTGGGAGGGTGAATAGTTTGGTGACCCGGATACTATTTTATCGAACCTGAAGAGCTTACAGTGTGACAATTTTAAGCAAAAAAATAATAATATAAAAATTAGGGAAAGTACTGATCTGTTCATTAAATAATCAGTTTGTAGCCACAACTTCTCATTGTACATATTTTTATTTGTGTAATAACCTCTTCTTTTATCCATGATTTTTTCATAACAATGAGAGTTTTTTCACGTAAATTTATGCATTCTCATGTTTATAGTTCTCGTTATTTATCATTTTGTTATATCACTAATAATTATCAACTTCTCGAACAAGAAAACTTGATGGAATCTTAGATAGATGATACATCGATGATAAAATTAATATGTCTAAGATCTAAGTCCAATATTCATGCAAACTTCGAAAATATTAGAAATTGCCATCTTACCATTCAGACTCTTCTCATTATATTAGCAAATTTATCGATATTTTCAAAGGAAGATCCACCTTCCTCCAAGCACCTGATAGCCTTTTCCTTCAACCCCAAAACCCTCTCCTTTATCCCTCGGTCTCTTACCAGCTCCTCCAGCTTTTTTCTTATCTCCTTCTTAGAGATTATGCCGTGCTCATCTGCCACCAACCTCATTCCGATCCGCCATGAATCACAGATATAGTTTTCGTTCAAGTACTGATCAGCAAAATAAGGCCAACAAAGAAAAGGTATCCCATTTATCACCCCCTCTAAAACCGAGTTCCACCCGCAGTGAGAGACAAAGTACGCGATCGAAGGATGAGCTAAAACCTGTTACAACATAAAATTATAATTTAGTCATAATCTAGTTACAAGCTCAGACTATTAAATCAATTGGTAACTAAAAATTTAAGATAAAATATATAAAAATATATAAATTTATTTCTCAACCTAACCTACAATAAAAATTAAGCTAGGTAAACTGAAAACAAGAGACTTGACATGGAGTCAATGTTGGAATCTTTAAGTTTAGATTATGATGATCTTAAATTCTACGTAAAATAAATATAAAGTAAATTAATTAATTTATACGTAAAACTTGTTCACGAGTCATAACATTTCAAGCTTTAAATCAGTAAAAAAATACAACATTCAATTCCAATAGTAGTTGATCAAAAGTTAAAATTTAATTTATTGAACAATTTAAGTGAAGTAAAATTTTAAATCACAATTAACTAAAGCGAGTTAGCATCACTGTTCAAAATTAACCAGAGATTTAATAGATTAACCTTCTGCTGTGGTGACCACCCTACAATCCTCCCTTTATCAGCAACTCTCTCAGCAAAACCCGCCGGAAAGGCGGCGATGCTGTCCGGCCGGACGACCCAAAGGAACGGTTTTTCGGCGAGCTCCAGCCCCAGAGCCAGCTCCTGGAACTGGGTTTGGCTGAAGATGGTGAAGCTGCCGAAGGCGACGTAGACGACGGACGCTGCCGGCTGGTCGTCGAGCCACTCCAGGCAGCCGGTGTCCGGCGTCCAGAAGCTGCCTGTGGGCTTTTCCGGCCGGTTTCCGGCGAGCAGGGGACCGACGGGGAGGATGCAGGGGAAGTGGGTAAGGAGCTGGTCCTCGAGCTCTTGGAAGGTGTTGCAGAGGATGAACGGGGAGTTTGCGACTGCGCGTGTGTTGGCGGATAACAAATCGAAGATGAATTTGCGGGCTTTGGGGTCGCTGAAGCAGTTCCAGGGGAGATGAGGCGGGTCCATGGAGGGCAAACCGGGGCTCAGCTGGAACTTCTCCTTCTGCTTTGGAACCCCTGCCATTGTTGGTTCAACTAATTAGTTTCTGCAAGACTTTTTGCTAATGGGTCAGGTTAATTAAAAGTTCATTAAGCTTTTTAACGAGTTCTGTAACTTTTCTTCATTTCTTATTTCTGAATGAAAGTTCGAGGCCACAATTTCACCAAAAAAAAAGAAAAATTTGTTATGAACTGAAATTTTTTCCAGATCAAACATGATATCACGTCTCTTACAAGCTTAGGATATTCATTTCACTAGAAGAAAATGTGCATTATACAGCGAATATTATAAAACGGTTAACCCATTCTACCGTTTTAAAAAAAGTTGATCTTTTAAAGCAGTTGACTAAGTGTTGATGCAAAAAATGCACCACTACAGAGAGAAATGAGACGACAATTTTTACGTGGAAACCCGAGTGTCCGGGGGAAGAACCACAACGCCGTCCAGGCGATTTGAATTCACTAATCGAATCTCCTCTTACAAAACTTGATCTCTAAATGAAGACCGAATGAGTACAAGAGGGATAGAGAGAGGGGGGCAACTCAGCATGAGAGAGAGAGAGAGAGAGAGGAAGGAAGGGTTCTTAGAGAGATCAATCCCCCTCTTATTTATAGCTTGGAGAGAAGGGGACATAGTAGGTTTAGTCTGCCACATCTGACACCTACTCCTGCAAAGGACGATTAGAGAGTGGACTGCCATGCTGTCTTAAATGCTGCGTTGACACAGTAGTACGGAGGGTACAATCTTGTGAGATCTCTTTGAGCTGTTGTTCGACAAGGGGCTGCTGTTGAGCTGCTGTTCGACAAGGGGCTGCTGTTGAGCTGTTGTTCGATAAGGGGCTGCTGTTGAGCTGCCGTTCGGCAAGGGGCTGCTGTTAAGCTGCCGTTTGACAAGGGGCTGCTGTTGAGCTGTTGTTCGGCAAGGGACTGCTGTTAAGCTGCCATTCGACAAGGGGCTGCTGTTGAGCTGCTGTTCGGCAAGGGACTGCTGTTGAGCAGCTGTTCGGCATGGGGTGTTAGAGAAGGTTCTAACATGTCCCCCTCCAGAGCATAACGTGCATTGATATACGTACTAATTTTCATCATGCTGATTCGATGGACCTCAATGAAAATCCTTCCTGCAAAATCATCAGTTTCGACATGGTTGGGCTGCTGTGGAAGCTGCAGAGAAGAGCTGTTAGAGGAGAGCTGTTCGACGAGGGGTTTTAGAGAAGAGATTACTCCCTGCAGAGTCGTTAGCTCCTCATGGTTGAGCTGCTTCGTGGAAGCCGCTGAGAAGAGCTGTTAGAGGAGAGCTGTTCGACAAGAGGGTTTTAGAGAAGAGATTACTCCGTGCAGAGTCGTTAGCTCGTCATGGTTGAGCTGCTTCGTGGAAGCTGCTGTTCGAGAAGAGGTTTTAGGGAAGAGGCCACCCTTAACTCTCAGTCGTCGAGCTGTTATGGTCGTAAGCTGGGACTTTGAGAAGGGATTGCCATTGACTGCCCATCGCCGAGCTGTCTTGAACATAAGCTGGGACTTCGAGAAGGGGTTTTAAAGAAGGGATCTCACGTAGTGAGGTATCGATCCTGCATGAGGGCACCACTGTTGATGCAAAAAATGCACCACCATAGAGAGAAATGAGACGACAATTTTTACGTGAAAACCTGAGTATTCGAGGGAAAAACCACGATGTCGTCCAGGCGATTTGAATCCACTAATCGATCTCCTCTTACAAAGCTTGATCTCTAAATGGAGACCGAGTGAGTACAAGAGGGATAGAGAGAGATGGGCAGCTCAGCCCAAGAGAAAGAGAAAGAGGAAGGAAGGGTCCTTAGAGAGAGCAATCTCCCTCTTATTTATAGCTTGGAGAGGATGGGACATAGTAGGTTTAGTCTGCCACATCTGACACATACTCCTGCAAAGGATGATTAGGGAGTGGGCTCCAATGCTGTCTTAAGTGCTAAGTTGACATAGTAGTACGAAGGATACAATCTTGTGATATCTCTTTGTGCTGTTGTTCGACAAGGGGCTGCTGTTGAGCAGCTGTTCGGCAAGGGGTAGCTGTTGAGCAGCTGTTCAGCAAGAGGTGTTAGAGAAGGTTCTAACACTAAGTCAGGGAGGCGGCAGCATCCGTCGTCTACGCTGTACAAGATGTTTTACAGCTGTTGATTTGGTCAACTGCTGTAAAAAAGCTGCACTAAAAAACAGATCTGGCCCCGACGAGGCCCTGTCTGTCACTCTCTAATCTTTGCACTAGCGTAGCTCTCCGACGAGTGGCCGCCTTGCTGACGAGTCGTCGACTTCACTGTTGATCATTCCTCGCCAACGGCTCCACCTCGTCGTCGACTCCACTCCACCGACAGTCGCTTTGTTTCATCGGTAAATCTTGAAACTCACCGTCATTCCCTCATGTTCTCTGATCTTTACACCCGTGCAGCTAGTCGACGAGTGGCCTCCTCACTGAGGACTCCGCTTCGTTGTTGATCCTTCCTCGCTTACGACTCAACACCGTCGACGGTTATTTTGTTTCTTCGATAAATCTTGAAACTCACCGTCATTTCCTCATATAACATGTTGATATTTTTTGAGTTTTTTTCTTCATTTTATCATCTTTCTTTTTCTTTCTAATTTCTCTTAACCCTCCCATGGACCTCAATCGAATCATGCATTTGACCTTAGTGAATGAATAGCCTGATCAGTTATGTTCAGTGTGGCTTTTCCTGCTAACAGATGATTCAATGTTTATATTGTTGGCTTAGTAGTTCCGTTATGAAGTGATAAATAACTTATTGTATATAGAAGTGATCATATTCAAGATGAATATCAATGATAATTTAAATGTGAAATAGATAAATAATCTGATTTACTATGTTGATGTTTTGATAAGTAATCTAATTTATAGTAATATTTGATTATATTATAAGCAAATTGATATTTGTGATGTGGAAGATACGATAACTGAATTAAATTGCTGAACATGATAACACTCCTGCCAATATGAAAATCTCATTTATATGTACTAACAAGCATATTATTTTGATCAAAACAAAACTTCAGTCCTGTGTTTTGAGGTTTATAGAATTGTGTATATATATTTTAAGTTGCAAAATTTATTATTTGATGTTATATTTGTAATTTATTGATTGTGTGTATATATTTAAGAATGGATACATTTCTAGATCTATAATGCAGGTTTTAAATAATTTAATAATTCATAAAATTTTTATATAAAAAAAATTATATATAGCAATTGTTCAAGAAAATCACTATAAACGATTCTCTTGCAGCAGTTTTCTTGAAAAACCGCTATAAAAGATCAAATATTTTACGACTATTATTCCACAGAACAGAACCGTTGTAAAAGATCAATCTTTTACAGCGGTTGTTCAAGCTAACTACTGTAAAAGATCAATATTTTACAGCGGTTGATCAAACTAACTGCTGTAAAAGATCAATCTTTTACAGCGGTTTTAAACTGCTATGAAAGGTTGCAGCATGCACGTAGAAAGCGAATTGTTTGTGGTATTTTACAGCAGTTTTAAACTCCCTATATTCTACGAGTGTTTATAGCATTATCAACACAAATCAAAAATTCCCCCTTTGAGTATCTTTAAGGAACTTAACAAAAAGATTTGCCTTTTTAACATCAAGAGAAAGCTGATCACCTTCTTCATCGATGATTCCATCCGCTATGAGCTTGGGAATGCTGAGGGTCCCGACCAGCGCCCCAGCGGCCGCCGGAAAGTACGCCGCCGATGGAAGCCCGGCCGTCCTGGTGATGTCGATGGCCCACGCCATGCACTCGTCAGCAATGAAGCAGGTGAACCTCGGCACTTCTCCGGCGGCGGAGTTTCCGTCGGCGGAGTTTCCGGCGATCAACTCCTCCAGGCATGCCGGCATGACCTCCATGAACCCCTCGACGAGCCTCCCCAAATCGTTGCGGTCTTCGCCCGGGCCGAGGCCGTCGGGGATCGTTGCAAAGCGAATGCCGCCCAGCTCGCCGACTGTAGGGTCGCCGGCGGCGGCGAGGAGGCGATCATGGTTGAAGTGGGTGTTGAGGAAGGTGACGGCGAAGCCGCGGTCGAGCAGGCAGTAGGAGAGCTGGAGGAGAGAGGTGACATGGCTTTGCGCCGGGAATGGGAAGACCAAGGCGTGCGGCTGAGAGGCCATTGATCAATTTCCGTTGGGTTATTCTCTGATTATATGATGAAGTGGACAATTTTAATAATTTTAATAATTTCAGTTTCAAATAATTTCAATATAATGTGTTCTATAATTTGTCATTTTTTTTAAAAAAAAATTGAGAAATTTTATCTTAAAAAGTGTGAAAAATTTCAATCAAAAGTAAATCGACAATTTTTAGAACGATCTTAATCGAAATAAATCAATTTCGATGAAATATTAACCATGATCTTATTTACACTATTTAAATTATACTCTATTCTTATTTTTTATGTATATTTCAAGTTTTGTATTGTTGATTTATTTCTTAACTTATATATCTATTTCATAAAAATAACGAAGATATACATGGTATAAAAATAATTAATAGTCAATTATTTCTATCTCTTTATGGGTTATATAAGGGATTAATATTTATACTAACTTTAAACAATGAAATTAACAGAGCCGCTTTACAATGGGAAAGATTTTTATATCATTTCATTCAAGTACCTGAAAGAAGTTTTCAACTTTATTGAGCTCCTTTTACTAATATTTTAATTTTTTTGGATGTTTTCTTAAAATATTGAAGTTTCTTCTAAATTTAGAGAGAGTGTGAATCAGATATAGAGGGTATGTATAGATTAACTTCAGCTTTAATATTGATACTTCTAGAAAATAATAACAGATAAGGCTGCAGAAGGACCTGAATGATATAAGTTAAAAAAGGATGAATCTGTATGAAAGAATCTCATAACTTGAGGAAATCATATGTAATTTACCATTTATATAATTTAATACTCTCATTTGGCAGCATCCACCAAAATTTTCAGGCTCAGCTTTAGGTTGAAACTTTAGATGAAAAAATTTTCATGATTATTTTTTTTTAAAATTTTTTTATAACATCATAATTTTCTAAAAAATTCTGATGATGATGTGGTTCGAATATAAAACTCATTATTTTTTATTAAAGTTATTATCAAATTTCTGGCTGATCAACCTGATACAGATAGAGCAGTGTTTGGGTCAAAAAAATTTGACTCGAGAATATTTTTAATTTGGCTTTGTATGACTCATTTTCAAGTCACGCCAATTTCAGGCTGGGCCATTTGGATATATAAAATACATTGACGTTCATTAGTGACAAAAATATTTTATTTGAGTACAAAAAAATCAAAATATTTTAATTCATCAATTGGTTAATTAATTAAGTATTAATTAAAAAATTGGTGAAATAGTCATCATTTCAAAGATGCAATGAGGTCATCCATCCCAGGGAAATATATGACAGCCAAAATTTGTCGTCATAGGAGCCGCCCGATAATCGCTTAGACTCAAGCGACTTACCACCTACAATGAAAAATCTTTCCTCCTTACAAAAAATTATTAGATTCAAGTAAAATATGATTTGATACCCAATCACTGAGCGACACATGTGCAATACAAGTTGCCCAAGCAAATATATATATTGCCGAGTGATTGGTCGCACAAACAATGCTCCGTCTAAACTCAATAATTTCCCCCCCTTACATCTCTCTCCCCTTTTTAAGCACACTGCGGTAAATCTTTAGTTCCCCATCTCTCTCCTTAGCGCCGTCTTGGCTACCCGCTTGCCACCTCAAGCTCACTCAACTTCTTATACTGTTTGGTCTATATATTTTTTGGGCAAGCCTTAGACCAAAATGAGTACATGATTAAAAATTAAAAATTTAATTTTTATCAAATCCGATACAAACTTTAATATAAAAAAATCTACTTTATTTTATATTCTCCATCATTTTTAATATAGCTGCCAATTTTATTTCTCATCCTATTTAATTTTTAATTATAAATAATTGACTTTATTTTCTATCATGCACACATCTCGAGACAAATCTAAAATTTTTATAACATGCCCAAAATTATCTCAATGCCAAACAATCCCTTAGTTTCATAACTATAAAATTTGACATGATTTTTTAGTTGAATTTAGGTAGAATTTGGCATATCTATACTCAACATAAATTTTAATATTAATATTAAAATTTATTAAATTTAATTAAATTTTATTTTGAGTTATACATAAATTTTATCACTAAATATCAGCTTTATCAATTTCAGATCTTACATAAATCAATGTACTACATTTAACATCTTACCATAACAAAAAATTATATTTAATATAAATTGTAGATGTTAATATTAAAATAATTGTATTTTATAAAATAAATTGAGTTTTTATTTTTTTAAAAATTAATAATTTATTTTTAAGATGAAAATTCAATTGAGTTGCAAACTTATATGTTGATTTTTTAAATTAAAATATGTGTTGGATATTAAATAAATATTTAAAAAAATGATAAATAAGTTTGGACCTTGAAAATTTAACTAAAAAATGATTTTTTTTATGACAAGTTTTTTTGGTTAGTAGTGAAAAAAAAGGCCGAAAGTTATTTGCCGAAAATAGGTTGCAGCCTATTTTGTATTAAAGAGGTCAAGTAAACAAAGCAATTTCTTTTTTTTTAGTAATGTTTTCAATCTTTTATTTTTTTCAATTTTATAATGATTTGAAGAAGCTGCCTGCACTAATGCTCTGTTTGGTAATAAGAAAAAAAAGAAGATGTAGTTGAAATTTTTAGTCATTTTTTAAAAATATGTATGATGTAAAATAAAGTAAGTTGGTTATATTAAAAATTGTGTATGATGTGAAATAAAGTTGATTAATTTATTGAGAATTGTGTTGGATGTGAAATAAAGTGATTGTTTAATGTTGGAATTTGTGTGAGACGAAATATAAAATAATTTTTTAAGTTTTTTTAAAATAAATTTAAGATTTTGGTGATGGGTAATTTTAGCCATACTTTTTTGGCCATTGCCAAACAGAGCCTAAGTCTCGTTTTACGTGAAGATTAAAATTATACTAATTTTAAAAATAATAATAAAAAATAAAAAATTTAAATTATTTTACAAAAATTTTAATATAAAAAAATTATTTTACTTCACATACTCAATAATTTTTGCTTTCTTGGAGAGTTAGGTGAAAGTGATAATGAAGGTTTCTTGGATACTTCTTATTCTGCTGCTAGAGCTATACCTTTCTTCACTTTTTTCTCTCCACTATGCCTAGTTTCATGAAATTTCATATGGCTAAACAACTCATCAATTTTATATGTATCAAGGTTTTGAGAAACTCCTAAAGCATCAACTTTGTCAATGTATAATTGAGTTTTAGGAAATGCTTTCAATAACTTACATACAACTTCTCTATTTTCTAAAATCTCACCTAGCCCTACAAGCCCATGATAAATCTCTTTGAATCTAAAATGCATTTGGGCTACAGATTCATTTTCTCTCATTTTAAAATTATCAAATTGATTTTTGTAGAGAGCTTTCTTTACTCTCTTGACTTCAGATGTCCCCTCATGTAATTCAACCAACTTCTCCCATATTTTTTTAGTACTAGTTTGGGACCTAATTTATTAACATCTTCTTTAGTTAAGCCACATTATAAAATAGTGATACCTCTCGCATTTGCCATATATTTTTTCTTATCATTTTCACTTCAATTTTTCTCATCTAACTCTAATCTATCATTATCCTTAGGTGACAAATATCCTTTCTTAAAACTAATCATTATATCAAAGTTAGTTTGAATGAAAACAGTCATCCTCATTTTTCAATATGCAAAATCTGATCCATTAAAAAGTGGTGGCCTATGAATAAATTGGCCTTCTGAATTTCTAAAGGTCATACTACTTCTGGGTGGTTAAACCTATGTAAAAGTCCTTGCTTTAATACCAAATATAGGATCAAGTATAACGTTTAGAGGGGGGTGAATAGACGTAATTAAAATTTAATTTAATTTACTAAATATAACAGTTAGTGCAAAATACAAACGGAAGCAAATATAAGTGCAGACAAGAAGAAAAATATCACATCCACAAAGAACACACGATATAACGTGGTTTGACTCAAATTAGAGCCTAATCCACCCAACCCCGATCGGAAAGATATCACTATAACACACTCCTTGGTTTAGGCGTAGAAGCCCATACAAATCCTTCTCTATCCACTCACTAAAGGCCCTTCTCACTTTTAAGTGAGGGCTCACTCGCTCATCTCCTCCAACCCTTATTTGGAGGCCCTCTTCACACACAAAGTAAAGGCAAAAAAAATTTTAAAATATTATAATAAAAAGAAAATCGCTCACTCTTCCTTCTTATGATTGAATCTTGAGATCTAGAAGAAGAGTGGATGAAGAGTTTGAGCACTTGAGTCCAAGTTCACCTAAATCGCCTTAAAGCTTGATTAAAACTCATGTTTTTACCAACTCTGAGGATGGTGGAGATTAAAGGTGAATGTTGGGAGCAATTAGAGAATTTTATGAGCAAAGAGGAATACAACAAAAACCCCTATCTCCTTATATAACAAGAGCTCCAACAGCTAGAAAAAGGAGATGAAAAGACCTGAAGGTGTCGCAGGTCGATCCCCAACTAGCCATTGGAGGATAAAAATAGGCCAACGGTCACTTTCAAGGTCAACCTCAGGTCGATCTCCCCAACTGAGGTCGCCTCCAGGTCGACCTGAAAAAATCCTCCAAGATGACCAAAGTTTCTATCGAGGGTCGCTGCTTCAGGTCGACCTCGGGTCGACCTCAGGTCGATCTAGAAAAATCCCCCAAGATGACTAAAGTTTCTGTTGAGGGTTGCTGCTGAAGGTCGACCTCAGGTCGACCTCACTACTGAAGGTCACCCTTCAACTATCCCAAAGCTGCCCTGGAGCTATCACAACCAAAAGAAAACATTTAGAACAATCTCACCACTACTAGGCTACATAATTAGGAGAATTTAAATTTTTAATATTATCTAGTTAACTCTCAGAGATTCTAAGTGCTTAAACTCATATCCAGGCTATTCTAGCAATCAAGATCAACCTCACAATAATTCTACTCTCAAATAGAATAAAAAGGACAATAATACAATTTGCTTCACTTAATCTTCAATGCTCAAACCTTTCTGTCCAACTTAATTAAATCTCAATTTTAGTATACAATTGAGATGCACCTTTAATAAACTTGCAATTAAGAACACTAAATAAATATATTAGTATAAATTAACTTAAACATATTGTTAAATATTGAAATCACAATATTACCACAAGGAAAGAACCAACAGATACATGACAGAAGTCGCTAAAGGACAGATATTTTATTGTAATTATGATAGATAAATTACATGTCATCTTGCTTACAATTGATTCAGTTGCATGACAATTTATTAAGGTAAATAAATTTTGGGCCTTCGGTGCTCCGGGGAGAACTTACTTGCTAGATTGGAAGGACATGAAGTCGACGCCGGCAAATATGAAGAAGTTGTTATTCTTAGTTAAGTGATTTTTAAGATTTAAAACCTAAAACTAAAGTGCCAATCATTCAATGGTATGTAACATAATTTGAAATCCAAAATTGCTAGTGTCAATCGGTCATATCTAACACATTTTCGACATTTAACTAAAGTTATAATGTAATCCGAAGTCTCACTGATACAAATAAAATAACAAACAATCCTATCATTGTTTTCATGAGAAGATGTAAGAAAAATGGAACAAGAAAGTAACTGTGAGAGACTGGGGAGCATATAAAACAGGAACATATTCAATTAATAGTGCTGGATAGCACACCATTAGCTTGAATGAAAATTAAACCAGAGAATGAAAGTTAAGCCTCAGACTCCACAACTCCTGAAATATAAAATATAAATTAAGCATACCAAAACATGAAAAAATTAAAACAAACTTTAAAAAATAACAATAAGAGAGATCAATGCATGATGCCTTTTACCAACCAAACTCCTTAATTATGCAAACCAAAACTAAACTCAGAAGTTGAGATCACAAGCTACCTCTTTACATAAACCCAGAAGTTGAATATGTTACACGAGATCATTGTCATCGACTTGTCTCAAACTCAGCTGCAACATCTAAATTCCTATGCATTGCTCAGATAATTGTTATACCAAATGCCAATTATTGAACCTGATCTATTTGGAAAATCAAGAAAATATATTAACAAGCAGTTTTGATTTGTTAATGTTCAAAGTAAGAGTTGTTTAGAGAGAAAGGTGAAGAGATGGGTTTTAATGTCACCTGCAAATCAGAGAAGATAAGCTTTCCAATCTCAGCAGAAATCAACAGAGGAACCAGCAATTCCCCAAATCCCAAGAGAACTATCCATCATCGCCTCACCTGGATCTCCGATTTCGGCAGACTGGGAATGTCAAGGAATAAGGTGTAGCTCTTCGACATCTCGAGGGTGTCCACCGGCACGCTGCTGAAGCCAACTATCCATCGGCAGACGCGCATACCACTGCAGGCACCAACATCGTCGCTTGCGTGGCGGTTGTCATGGACTTTCCCAAGCCGTGAAGCCAACTATCCTCTTAAGGGTCTCTGGCAGGTTAAGAAAATGGCTCACCGCCGAGTCCAGAAGAATGGAATCCGCCATCAAGCTTTTAGCTTCCTCTCTCTGTTTTGTTCTCGTTTCTTTCCGCACGACAGCGGAAGGGTGGTGGCGACTTAATCTTGGAGATGAATGTTCGAGAGCTATCGGCAGTGCGGTTATCTTTGGTTATATTGGCAAAGCGATATAACAATGTTGCGGTTCGCCGGCGGTAGGTGGGGGGAGCTCGGAACCGGCGCAAACCAGAGGCCAATGGATGGAAGGAACGGAGAGGATGATCGACCGGAAAAATTCTGGCGAAGCAGTTGCTGCTAAGGTCGAGCTCATGGAGGAGCTTGAGACAGCGGAAGATGGGGACAATGCAGAGCTGGTTAGAGTTGAGACAGAGGATGGCGAGATGATCGCGCTTGGCCCCATCATTTATTCCATGTTTTGGGATCGTTCCATATTCGCTTCCGCCGCTCAAGCTCCCCATCTCCGTTTTCGCCGGCTGAGCTTCCCATCTCATACCCCGTCAGCCGTTCGTCTCCCTCTTAAATGACGATCGTAAAGATCCTCTGAGAGAAATTCTGTCATCTCCCGCCTTTTCATATTCTGGATCGAACTTCGTAACCCTAGAGCACAATGGACGGACATGGAAACGCGAATAGAAAGGAACGGGGAAAAGGAAACGCGGAAAAGGAAACGCATTTTCTCGGAGGGAAAACTGTTACCATTATAAAGACTAGTTAATGCACGTCCATTATCCCGTTGGTTTGCTCTTTTTTATATTGGGCACGATGCTTAAGTTACAGCAACGGTCTGTCTGCACATCGATTATGATGCTTAAGCTTAGTATTCTCCATGACACCAGATACAATATGCCTCGATCTCAATTTGACCTTTCTCAACATCGGTTACGATGTTTAAGATACAGCATCCGCCATTCTCGATGCGCTCATTTGGCCTAAAATTATTTATTCTATATCTCAAATCATTTATTTTCATAAAATAAAAAATAAAATTTATTAATTCAGTGCTCTCATGACATGAAAAAAATGAAATGAAATATAAATAATTTGTAACTATTTTAGAAGTAAAATAATTAAGATAAAAATATAATTTGAGATAATACAAAAAAATTCATAAAATACAACATAAAATTCATTAATTCAATGCTTTAATAATCAGGAAAAAAATTTAAAATTAAATATAAATAATTTAGATCTATTTATAAGGAGGTGAAAAGTTAAGACTGAAATACAATTTTAATTTTTTTGGACTTCAATATAAATATGATAACTTGAGAAAAAAAAATTAAACTTAAATATAAATAATTTGGATTAATAATCTGAAAAAAATAAAATTAAATATAAATAATTTGAATCTATTTGTAAAGAGTTAAAAAAATTAAGACTAAAATACAATTTTAATTTTTTAAACTTAAATATAAATACGATAACTTGAGAAAATAATTTAGAATTAAATGTACATAATTTGGACTTATTCGTAAGGAGGTGAAATTTTGAGACCAAAATGCAATTTTATTTTTTTTAATATCTTGAGAAAATAATTTAAACTTAAAAGTAATTTTAACATTTTTGGATTTAAATATAAATAGATAATTTGAGAAATAAATTTAAACTTAAATATAAATGATGTGAATGTACTAACAATTTTAGCTTTTTTTAATTTAATTATAAATATAATAACTTAGAAAAAATTAAATTTAAATATAAATAATTTAGACTAATAATTTGGAAAAAAAAATTAAATTAAATATAATAAACTTAGACTAATTTGTAAGGAGATAACAAAAATTGAGATCAAAATATAATTTCAATTTTTTAAACTTAAATATAAATATAGTAATTTGAAAAATAAATATTTAATTGCAATTATGGCTAAATAGTATTTTTAAATTTGAGACTAAAATGTAATTTTATTTTTTGAATTTAAATATAAATATATAGCTTGAGAAAAATATTTAGGTTTAAATATAAATATTGAGGACCTATTAATAAGCAGATTGAAATAGTGAGACCCAAATGCAATTACAGTGAGTTTTTCAATTTAACTAATGGGAAGCGGTTGGGGTGCGGCATGGCACTCTGGCTTCGACAGCTGGCAGCCTTATTTTTTTAGGCACCATTACACATTAGTCTCCTAACGTTTACAGTCTTCTACATAGGCTTACATATATTTATTTTAGGTCCAAATATATTCTTTTTTTATCCAAATTAACTTGAAATTTTAAATTCCAAATTAAATTCTGGAAGTTCGCTTTTATTTGGACTTAAATATATATATGAATATGAAGTATGTGTCTTCATACCGTTAAAATTTGCTTTTATTTAAATTTTAATATAAATATGATAACTTAAAAAAAATTTAGATTTAAATATAACTAATTTGGTTCTATTTATGAGAAGGTGAAAAGTTAAGACTAAAATGCATTTGTAGCTTTTTTTGGACTTAAATATAAATATAATAATTTGAAAAAAAATGAACTTAAATATGAATAAATTGGAGCTTTTTGTTTGGCGGTGAAAATATTGAGACTACAATGCAATTGCAGTTTTTTTAAATTTATAAATTCAAAAAAATACATTCTGTTATATATAGTATAGATAAATGGTAAATTACATATGGGTTCCTTAAGTTATGAGATTCTTTCATACAGATCCATCCTTTTTAACCTATCACTCAGGTCCTTCTGCAGCCTTATCTGTTATTATTTTCTAGAAGCATCAATATTAAAGCTGAAGTTAATCTATGCATTCCCTCTATATCTGATTCACTCACTCTCTAAATTTAGAAGAAACTTCAATATTTAAAAAAAAAAAACTGAAAAATTAAAATATTAGTAAAAGGAGCTCAGTAAAGGTGAAAACTTCTTTCAGGTACTTGAATGAAATGATTAGTAGTCTTTTCTTTTTATTTTTTATTATATTCACCTACTTATTATATAAAATAATATGACTATTCTATAGTTATATTTTTTAGTTTAATTATGTATTTTGCAATATTTTTATGTTAAAAAATATTAAATTTCAGTTAAAGTAAAGACATCATAAATTTATTTATTTTTGCGGGGAAAATGACTAGAGTTTACTTTGCATTTGATTTTATTAGTTATTATAAGCCCATTAAAATTATTATTCAATGTTTAAAGTTAGTTTAAATATTAGGGCAAATTACGCTGAGGTCCTTGAGTTTAACGCTTAATATCGTGCAGATACACATTTTTTAAATTATAACATCGGGGTCTCTTAGTTTTAATCAAATATCAAATCAGTCATTTTTTTTGTTATTAAGTTTTTTTCAAATTATCGTTTTACCCCGCCATTCTCTCTCTCCACCCGATCCAGCGCAAGCTCGCGGGTTGCCGGCGTGTTGCGCTAGCGCTGTGCGCCTGTGCCGGATTGAGAGGAGAGAGAGAATGACAGGAGTAAAACAGTAATTTTAAAAAATTTAATTATAGAAAAATTAAAAAATAATTCATTTGATAATTTATTAAAACTCAGCGAACCCGATGTTATAATTTTAAAACTTGAACTTGTGCGATATTAAGCATTAAACTCAGAGACTTGGATGTAATTTGTCCTAATTAAATATTAATCCCGTATATGACCCATAAAGAGCTAGAAATAATGAGCTATTAATTATTTTTGTATCATATATATCTTCATTATTTTTATGAAGTAGATATATCAGTTAAGAAATAAATCAAAGATACAAAATTTGAAATACATATAAAAAATAAAATAAAGAATAATTTAAATAGTGCAAATAACATAATGGTTATGTGTTTCATCAAAATTGATTAATTTCGATTAAGATCGATCTAAATATTGTTGGTTTTCTTTTAGTTGAAACTATTCACACTTTTTAAGATAAAATTTCTCAAAATTTAAATTTTAAACAAAAAATTAAAAATTATAGCACACATTATATTGAAATTGTTAAAATTGTACAAAATAATATTCAAAATGATGAAGAAGCATATAATCGGAGAATAACCCAAGGGAAATTGGTCAATGGCCTCTCAGCCGCACGCCTTGGTCTTCCCATTCCCGGCGCAAAGCCATGTCTCCTCTCTCCTCCAGCTCTCCTACTGCCTGCTCGACCGCGGCTTCGCCGTCACCTTCCTCAACACTCACTTCAACCATGATCGCCTCCTCGCCGCCGCCG
>KZ452026.1:1049464-1115444 GCA_002786265.1 Apostasia shenzhenica
GAGCGACGCTGCGCCGATCGGCGCAGCGAGCGAAGCTACGCGCGACGTTGCGCGGCCGGGCGCCTCGTGCGCCCGCGCGAGGCCGCTGGGGCCGCCCAGCGTCGGGCGCAGTGCGGCCGCGCCGTCGCTGCACGAGGCGCCCCGGCCCCGCTGCGATTGCTCGCAGCGGCCGCGCTACTCAAGCAGCGGTCACCGCTGCTCTGCGCGCAGCGGCCGCGCGCGCGTCTCTCGCCAGCCGCGCGCGCAGTGGTCGCCGCGCCGGCAGGGTCATGAGCCCGCGCGAGGCTGCTGCCGGCAGTTCAGGGGCGGCGCCGGTGAATCGCGCGGCTGCCGGATTCTAGTGGAGAGGAGTGGCTAAGGGTATAATGATAATTGTAATAATTTTTTAATAATAAAAAAATTAAAAAAAGGACCCAGATGATAATTTTGGAAAACCTAGGGACCCACGATGAATATAAATTTAAAATCGTGGACCTGTTATGATAATAACCCTTAAACTGCAGGGACCTGGCTGAAATTACCCCAAAAATTAATCATGAAAATTTTTTCATCTAAAATTTCAACCTAAAGCTGAGCCTGAAAAATTTTGGTGGATGCTGCCAAATGAGAGTATTAAATTATTATAAATGGTAAATTACATATGATTTCCTCAAGTATGAGATTCTTTCATACAGATTCATCCTTTTTTAACTTATATCATTCAGGTCCTTCTGCAGCCTTATCTGTTATTATTTTCTAAGAAGTATCAATATTAAAGCTGAAGTTAATCTATTCATACCCTCTATATCTGATTCACACTCTCTCTAAATTTAGAAGAAACTTCAATATTTTAAAGAAAACATCCAAAAAAATTAAAAATATTAGTAAAAGGGAGCTCAATTAAAGTTGAAAAACTTCTTTTTCATGTACTTAAATGAAAATGATACAAAAATCTTTTCCCATTGTTTAAGCGGCTCTTGTTAATTTCATTGTTTAAAGTTTAGTTATAATATTAATCCCTTATATAACCCATAAAGAGCTTAGAAATAATTTGACTATAATTATTTTTATACCATGTATATCTTCGTTTATTTTTATGAAATAGATATATAAGTTAAGAAATAAATCAACAATACAAAACTTGAAATATACATAAAAAATAAGATAGAGTATAATTTAAATAGTGTAGATAAGATCATGGTAATATTTCATCGAAATTGATTTATTTCGATTAAGATCGTTCTAAAAAATTGTCGATTTACTTTTGATTGAAATTTTATCACACTGTATTTAAGATAAAATGTTTCTGCACATGTAATTTTTTTTAAAAAAAATGACAAATATAGAACACATTATATTGAAATTATTTGGAAAACGAAATTATTAAATTATTTAAAATTGTCCACCTTCATCATATAAATCAGAGAATAACCACGAAATTGATCAATGTGTCCTCTCAGCGGCACGCCTTGGTCTTCCCATTTCCCGGCGCAAAGCCATGTCACACCTCTCTCCTCAGCTCTCCTTACTGCCCTGTCGACCGCGGGCATTCGCTCGTCACCTTCCTCAACACCCACTTTCAACCATGATCGCCTCCTCGCCGCGCCGGCGACCCTACAGATCGGCGAGCTGGCGGCAATCCGCTTTGCAACGATCCCCGACGGGGCCTGGCCCGGGGCGAAAGACCGGCAAAGATTTGGGGAGGCTCGTCGAGGGGGTTCATGGAGGTCATGCCGGCATGCCTGAGGAGTTCATCGCCGGAAAACTCCGCCGACCGGAAAGCTCCCGCCGGATGAAGTGCCGAGGTTCACCTGCTTCATTGCTGGACGGAGTGCATGGCGTGGGCCAATTCGAACATCACCAGGACGGCCGGGCTTACCATCGGCGGCGTAGCTGTCCGGCGGCAGCTGGGGCGCTGGTCGAGGCCCTCAGCATTCCTAAGCTCATAGCAGATGGAATCATCGATGAAGTAAGGTTGATCAGATTTGTTTCTTGGATGTTAAAAGGGAAATCTTTTTGTTAAGTTGCTTAAGATTACTCAAAGGGGAAATTTTGATTTGTGTTGATTTTAATGCTATAAATGAATATCCTTATGCTCGTAAGAGACCAGATATTCAATGTTTGATCTGGAAAAAATCTCAGTTCATAACAAAATTTTTTTTTGGGGTGAAATTGTGGGCTCGAACTTTCAATTCCAGAAATAAGAAATGAAGAACAAGTTACAGAAACTCGTTAAAAGCTTAAAATGAACTTTTAATTAACCTGACCAATTAAGCAAAAAATCTTGCAGAAAACTAATTAGTTGAACCAACAATGGCAGGGGTTCAAAGCAGAAGAGAAGGTCCAGCTGAGCCCAGGTTTGCCCTCCATGGAACCGGCTCACCTCCGTCTGGAAACTGGCTTCAGAGACCCCAAAAAGGCCCTCAAATTCATCTTCGATTTTTTTATCCGCAAACACACGCGCAGTCGCAAACTCCCCGTTCATCCTTGCAAACACCTCCAAGTAGCTCGAGAACCCGCTCCTCACCCACTTACCCTGCATACCTCACCGTAGGTCCCCCTGCTCGCCGGAAAACCGGCCGGAAAAGCCCACAGGCCAGCTTCTGGACGCCGGACACCGGCTGCCTGGAGTGGCTCGACGACCAGCGGCAGCGTTCCGTCGTACTAACGTCGCCTTCGGCAGCTTCACCATCTTCCAGCCAAACACCAGTTCCAGGAGCTTGCTCTGGGCTGGAGCTCGCCGAAAACCTTCCTTTGGGTCGTCCCGGTC
This sequence comes from Apostasia shenzhenica, assembly GCA_002786265.1. NCBI lineage: Eukaryota > Viridiplantae > Streptophyta > Magnoliopsida > Asparagales > Orchidaceae > Apostasia > Apostasia shenzhenica. The sequence goes on from KZ452026.1 coordinate 1,052,214, forward strand.
CGAGCAGCATCGCCGCCTTTCCGGCGGGTTTTGCTGAGAGAGTTGCTGATAAAAGGGAGGATTGTAGGGTGGTCACCACCAGCAGAAGTTAATCTATTAAATCTCTTGCGTTAATTTTGAACAGTGATGCTAAAATCGGCTTTAGTTTAATTGTGATTTAAAATTTTACTTCACTTAATTTGTTCATAACAAAATTAAATTTATAACTTTTGATCAACTACTATTGGAATTGAATGTTGTATTTTTTTACTGATTTAAAGCTTAAAGCTTGAAATTTTTACAGTATAAATTTTTTACCTTATATATTTTATTCTACGTACAAAATTGAAGATTTAATCAGAATCTGAACTTAAAGCTTCCAACACTGACTCCAATGTTATTAAGTCTTCTTGTTTTTAATTTACCCTAACTAAACTTTTATTGTAGGTTAGATTTGAGGAATAAATGTATATATTTTATCTTAAATTCTAGTTTACTAACTAATTTAATAGTTATGAACTTGTGACTAAGATTATGACTTAAATTATAATTTTATGTTGTAACAGGTTTTAGCTCATCCTTCGGATCGCGTGCTTTGTCTCTCACTGTGGGTGGAACTTCAATCTTGGAGGGGTGATGGAATGGAGTACCTTTTCTTGTTGCCATATTTCGGTGATCAGTTCTTCAACGAAAGTTATATTCTGTTGGAAGTTTCAATGTGGCGGGGGGATCGGAATGAAGTTTGGTGGCCGATGAGCACGGCATATCTCTAAGAAGGGAGATAAGTAGGAAGGTGGAGGAGCTGGTAAGAGACCGAGGGATTGAAATCATTACTAAAAATAAAGAAAATTGCTTTTTTTACGTGATCTATTTAATACAAAATAGGCTGCAACATATTTTCAGCAAATAACTTTCGGCCTTTTTTTTTTACTATAAAAAAAATTGTCATAAAAAAAAAATTCAAGCCATTTTTAGTTAAATTTCAAAGGTCCTAACCTATCATTGGGTGTAGCAAGTGAAATATATCAATCATTCGCTCGCAAATAGCGACTCATCTAGTTGACCCTGTGCTTGACAGCAAGCGAACGGAGCTCGAGGACTAGTCGGTTCGGCCATGCCAACCAGACTATTTGGCTGTTCAGTTGCCATGGTCGAACGGTCTTGTTAGGCCAATAGGGTAGCTTGATTGGAAGCCTGGTCTCTGATTGAAAATTTCTAAGGATAATTATCTACATGCCACATCATTTAGTTTTATTTATGTTTTACTCGTCTATTCTTAATTAATTACGCTATGCACGCTCAAAACATTATAAAATCTTACATACACGTATTTTAATTTATTTCTATTATAATGAGTAATTATAATTTTTTAATAACCTAACTATAGTTAGATTACACAAAAATTGAGCAGTTCATCATATTATTTTAAGAATATTTAAATATATTTTGAGTGAAAATCTTAAACCTTACTGTTTATGTGATGGCAAAGAACGGAAACATCCGCAACATGAATTAATTTTAGGACAAATCAGCACTTTAGTGTGGCATTGAGGAAGAGAAAAATATATACTATTAAGGATAAAAATATAATTTTAATAATTTACTAACAGAATATTTTTTTTCAAATAAATTTTAATTAAGTTTTAACTCAAGTGTATATATGTAAGATTTTATAATATTTTAAGTGTGTATAACGTAATTAACTAAGAATGGATGAATAAAGCATAAATAAAACTAAATGGTGAGACATGCAGGTAATCATCCTAAAATTGTATTAGTCCACTGTGTTGGTGTGACCACTAAATAATTGGAAGAGAGATGCAAGGGGGAGAGATTTTTCAAGGAGGCCGGGAACTATTGATAAGTCGCTCGTTTTTGAGCTCGCGACTCATCCAATAATATTTGAATTGATGTGACCTCATTCGACACTATGAAGCACGGACACGACACTGGGACACGAAACACACACGACACAATACAGTGATACGATAATTTTCTAAAATATAGGACACAGACACGGTATGACACATCAAATACAATAATAAAATTATCAATTCATATTTAAAAAATATATAAAATATAATACAAACGTAATTTTTTAAGCATAAACAATTTGTAAGTAGCACTGAAGTCTTATAGAATCAAGATGAGAACTTGAGAACAAACGTCATCGACATTAAAAAGATTTGAGATATAAATTTAGGATTCATTTTGAACAAGAGAAAATACAATTATACGATAATAAGAGAAAGTAAGAGTTCTCAGTGTTGAAGATGAACTAATAATAAAGGTAAAGCTAGAGTCCTAAGAACAAAGATAAGGCTTACGGGTAACAAACGAGGAAAAAATTTAATTTAATTTTGTTAACTTAGAATTTTAACCTATATTATGTAAAATTTTAAGAATAATAAAAGATAAATTTTTAATTTTTTTAAATAAAATTTTAATAATAATAATAATAATAAATGAGGTAAATATATCCATAAATTTTATTAAAAATATATAATATTAAAAAAAAATTAATATTAATATTACATATATCCAATTATATCTTATGTGTCCTAAAAGTGTCGTGCATCTCAGAAGTGCTCTAGAAGTGTCTCAAAAGTGTCCTAAAGTGTCCCTAAATATTTCTACGTGCCCAAAAAGTGTCCTTTAATTTTTTTTAATATTATTTTATTAGGACACGCCACGTGGATTCTCCGACACGGTGTCCCCGAGTGTCCCCGTGTGTCCTCAAGTGTCCGTATATTCAACACGAACACGGCATGAATTTTTGAAGTGGCCTTGTTTCATAGGATTTCGGCATCTTTGAAATGATGCCTATTTCACCAATTCTCTAACTAAAAAAATATTGAATTAATACTTAATAATTAATTAACCAATTAAAGAATTAAAATATTACGTTAATGATGCATGTGAATGTACTTTTTTATCCAAATGGTCCTGCCTGAAATAGACTCCAGAAGACAAGGCAGTCTCGTTTTATTCAAGCATTTTTTTTAAACGTAAAAAAAAAATTATTTTATTTTTTAAATTTAATGAGAGAAAATTTATTTTACTATTAAAAAGTATGCAAATTATAAAATACTTTTAATTCTAATATTCATATTTATATTAGATGTGAAATAAAGCTAATTTTTATAGTCAAAATTTGTGTTGAATAAAAAATTCGTCTTGAGCCAAACGAGACGACGAACCCGATTTGAAAATTTTCTCTAGTCAAATTTTCTAACCCAAACCGGCTCTATCTGTGTTGGGTGGACTCTCCAGCATTTTAACTTTTCTTGTTTAATGCGAGGAATAAAATGATACTAATTTAAAAAATAATAATAATAATAAATAGTTTATTAAATTATTCTACACTAAATTTAATATAAAAAATATTATTTTTCTTCACATATTTAATATTTTTTAATAAAAATATCAACTTTATTTCACATCTTAAATCAAAATACTTAATTTAAATATTTTAATCTAAAATATAAAATAAAATTAATATTTTTGTTAAAAATTATTAAGTATGTAAAGTAAAATAATATTTTTTGGGGACATTTATATACATACCTCTTAATTCATCTTGAATTACATATTAAATCTCTTATTTTTTAATTTTACAACTTCACTCTCTAAATCATCAAAAAATAACATATCTAGGCATATTTGAATACTTATTTTTAATAAAAGGTATATACAAAATATTATGTATATACAAAATATTATTTTTTGGATGATTTAGAAAATTATAAAATTAAAAAACAAAGAGTTTAATATGTAATTCAAAATAAATTAAGGAGTATGTATGTAAATCTCTCTATTTTTTATATCAAAATTTATGTAAAATAATTACAAAAAATTATTTATTATTACTATTATTATTTTTTAAATTAGTACTATTTTAATTCTGATTTTAGTTCTCATAATCCTTAACTTATTAATAAATAATTATAATATTAAGTAATATTGATAAATAATATTTTAATTGTTTTTTTTCCAACGTGAGGAGGTTGCCTTTGTGCAAGAGGTTTTATTATGAGAAAACTTAAAAAAAAGCTTTGTAATCGTGATTTTCATAATCATCATTTAATTTTAAACATTGAGCTATCGTATAACATTTTGTTCATATTGTAGTAAGACTTAAGACTTATTTTATTCGAAAGTTTTTTTGACAAAAAAAAAATTAATTTATTTTTAAAATTTAATATCAAAAAAATTTATTTTAATATTAAAAAATATATAAGATGTAAAATAAAATTGATTCTATAATTTATATTTGTGTTAGATATACAATAAAATTAATTTTTACATTTGAAATTCTAAATTTTCAACCGAAAGCTGAGATTGAAATTCTTGTCCATCCAATCACAATTTTCTCAATAAATTAATAGCTTTCATAATAAATCTACTTTATATAAAACTAAACTGATTCTCTAATGCTTTAGTATTACAATGTAATTTATGCCTAATTACTTTGTCACAGAATTTTTAAATACAACTCCTTAATTTAAATTTTTTATAAATAAAACAATTCTGTACATCACTTTTATTCTTATGAATAAAATTTAAAATTTAAATTTAGGGTTTGATAAAATTTGATCAGTTCTATTTAGTTCAATTAATATCATAATTTTTTTATATATAAAAACTCAAAAATTATATAATAATATGATATAATATAATATTACAAAATTTCATAACCTCAAAAACTAAAAACATAACTCAAATAATAAATATTATAACTTTAAAAAATTAATAAATATTAATTTCATATAATTTCAACAAGATTATCGTATGATGACATTTCGATTAATTCGATTGGTCTGATTTCTAAATATAAAAAATCGAACTCAAACTATTTAATCACAAAAATTCAATTACCAAATCTTTAATGAAACCAACATATTTTAAACCAAATTAAACCACTCAAATTTAATCAGTTTAGTTTAATTTTTTAATTTAAATTATTTAATGCACGCCTCCTAGAGGTTTGTACGCAAACTCTTCACAAAATTTTCTTTTAAGTTTAATAAAATAATAAGAGGTGATTTTATCCGTGCTCTTAAGATAAACTCCCAATTCTCCGTAAGTTCATAAAAACGAAAACATGACATCCAAATTCCTTTTATCCAACATAAATTCTATTAAATTTAATTATTACGTTATTATTTTAAAAAAATAAAAAAATATGTTTAAATATTTAAAATCACTATATAAATTAAAATATAAAAATAATTAATTAAAATAACAATTTAAAATAATTAAAAATATTTACAATATTTAAATATATGTATTTTTAATCATTTAAAATGATAATTTAATAACCAAATTTAATGAATTTCATTAAAACAGATTTATGTGAAAAATATTTTATGTAGGAAAAATTAAATAGTATGTTTTTATATTTCTGAACTTAAAATCTAATTTCTATTAATTTATCTGTTTTCAGAAATTATAGATCAGGTATTTTCTTAGCTTTTGTGTTTGAGAATATCATTCAATTTAGATTTATAACATAAATTTGTTCAAATTGAAAAAAGATACTCAAAATAAATATATTAAAAAAACTTTTTTCTGTTAATCTCACCTATTTTAGTATTTTTTTTTAATCATAGAAATTATGAAGAAACAGGAACTTAATCTAATGGATGACAAATAACTTTTTTTTAGTTGCATTAACCAAAGCAGATGTAATTCAATTGATTCGATATACACATAAAAAGAATTTTGCTTGAATTCAATATAAACTTTCTGAGAGTAACACGTATAAATAGTTACATTGAATTGTGTGAATCCTAAAGTTCAGATTAAACCTAACATAAATTTTAATTATAAAAATTAACTGGGCAAATTTCACCCAGGTGCTTGAGTTTAAGGGTTATTATCACACAGGTCTACATTTTTTAAATTATATCATCGGAGTCCCTAAGTTTTAAAAAATATCATCTGGGTCCATTTTATATTTTTTATTATAAAAAATATTAAAATTACCATTATACCCTCACCCTCCCTCTCTCCACCGGATCCGGCAGCCGTGCCGTCACCGCAGGGCCCGACAGCGCCTCCGGCGGTCTCGTGCGGCAGCGCGAGGCCGCCAGAGGCGGTGCGGGGCGGCGCGAGGCCGCCGGAGGCGGTGTGGGGCAGCGCGGCTGCCGGACCCGGTGGAGAGAGAGAGGGTAAAAGTATAATAGTAATTTTTATATTTTTTATAATAAAAAAATATAAAAGGGACCCAGATGATAATTTTTTAGAACCTAAGGACTCCGATAATATAATTTAAAAAACGTGGACCTGTATAATAATAACCCTTAAACTCAAGGACCTGGATGAAATTTACCCAAATTAATTTTATTTCGCATCCAACACAAATACAAATATTTAAATTAATTTTATTTCATATTTTACATATTTTTAATATTAAAATTAATTTTTATCTTATTAAATTTATAAGTTAAAATATTTTTTTTCCTATTTAAAATCTAACCTTCGAATCAAATGAGACACGAAGGTTTAACGATGCAAATTGGACTGAGAAGAACTGCTGTAATTTATCACCAAACCCATTATAGCAAACCTGTTAAAATCAAAAATAAAATTAATCACAATAATTAATAAAATAAACATAGACCAACACACAATGAAATAAAGGAGATGGATCATATCCCTCTAATTACGATTTACCATGATACTAGAGGCAAACAGAGAGGAAAACATTATATATATATAAATATAAATATATATACAAATTTTTTTTTCAATTGTATCCCAATTTAGAAGGTTAATTGAAGTTGGGCATCTTATGAGGTACTCTAGATAACACTATTTTCTAATCTTGCTTTTAAAATTGATGAACAACAAGAACTTAAGTGAGTAAGAGAGCACTTAGTTCAATATTATCTTAATATTATATTATATTATCTAAAAATAATAATTATTTAGTTACATAATATGTATAAATAATTTTGTAAAATATTATGCAATTATAATTATTAGATAACACACCAACAGGATGGGTAAAATAAAGAAATGCTTCTAGTGTGCTGTGTAATAAAAAAATTCCATCAAACTTAAAGGTAAAGTAAAACCAGTAATAATCTATGATGCTAAATACTGGCCTACAAAGAAGAAACAAATAAATAAAATGAGTGTTACAGAAATAATGATGCTAAAATGAATGTACGAGTTATACACGAAATGATGGAATGAAAAATGAGTATATCCGGGAGAAAGTTAGAGTTGCACCAATTGAGAAAAAACTTAGAAAAGTCGTCTTAGTAGGCCGATTGAAGCTTTAATTAGAAAAATCGAGTAATTAAATTTTGCCCATATACAAAAAGGAATAAAGAAACTAAAAAAGACATGACAAAAAACTATAAGAAGTAATCTTACTCACTTAGATCTACATAAAAATTTATTAATTGATAGAACGCAATGAAAACAAAAGAGAAAATATCAGTTTCCCTCCTACTCTTCCTCTGATTATCATTTGGACTGCTTGACACAAGCATTAACATTGCAAGCTAAGGACAGGGAATCACAGTGAAATTAGATGAAGGTAAAATATTTGTAGTGCTGCTGCAAATCATTCATCATCAACAAAAATAAAATCATGTTCCAATATATTAGGATCGAATTATGAATTTTTTCTTCAATCAAGGCCTTGCTGTTGTGGTTGCTTTGTTGTTTTCACTTATAACATTCAAGTAAAACCAAAAATAACAAATATTTAGCTTTAAAAAATTAATTTTATTTCACATCTAACGTAATCCTTAATAATAAATAACTTTATTTCGCATCAGAACATAAAAATATATTTCTCTCTTTCCATTCCAAAAAAATTTCAAATACCCCTAAAATATACTCCAACCAAATGAGGTCTTGTAGTACTCAAGTTCGTGTCTAGCATAAATTATGCTAAATGTAATATCTTGTGATCTAAATGTAAATATATTATCTATTTTAGCTTTAAAAAATTGTGTGATTTAAGTATTTCTCAAAGAGATCACCCATCTCAGGATACTGCACATTTAACTATAAATCTTCAATCATTAGTCTAACAGCTTTGCCCCAAAAATACATTTACATCTTAAAATCATGTTATTACTTATATAACTCGAAAATTCTTCTCTTTTTTCGATATAAAATGATTCATACTTGTGCCTCTTTTATCACTCATCAGGCCTAAAAGTCTGCCAGGAGTCACCCCTAATGATTTTCTTGGGATATCACCTAGTGATCACTCCCTACCCTCTTTAATTATGAGTCACCACACTAAAGATAACAATCATAACATCTAAGCTTCTTGCCCTTGGTTCACATGAGGCGAAACTTAAACTATGAGTCCACAATTTCTAAAATAAGAACTACAAATGCCAAAACAATCGTTGATATGCCACCACCCCTGCCTGCTGTGTAACAATGAATGCCCTCTTATTGCGTCGTTGTTGGAGTGGTCTTTTGATGCCCATTTTGGAACCAATCATACTCATGGCCTACAAATTACATCTGGAACACAATTGAACCTGGTTTACCGCTTTTGATATCCACATTTTATTTTGTAACTAGGAGTCCCAAAGCAATAGCACATTTATTTTATCTATTTCTCCATCATTATCGATTGAAATTTATTCAACACATAAACTACAAAGCATGTTGGCAGAAATAATTGCTATAAAAAAAATTTTAAGTTGATTCAAAATAATTTGGCATGTGAACTATGAATGGATCTGAATTCTGATTGCAAGGCCTTATTTGGGCTTTAGATTTGGTGGCATTCACAAAATCAAAGCCAATAGAGAAGAAAGAAACAACATTTATAACATCAATACAACATTTTGTTGAGTGCTTAAAAAAAAAGAACAACTTACGATACGGCTGAGAACGTCTGCCTCAAATCATTCTCCATGTTCTTCATATTTGCCAACGACTTGGCAACAAAGATTATAGCTAACCATGAACAGATCTTGTACTGCAGAATATTAGAATGAAGGTGAGAGATAATCTACCAAATCTAAGAACATTTCAGCGAAATAGCGAAAAACTAATTAGGTTAAGATTCATGGAGGCCTTTGCACAATTATTCTGGAAGGTTAAAAACAGATTTAGAAATAACAGAGAAATCCGATGCTTTTTCGGGAGATAAAAAGAAGAAATAGAATGTGCGAGAGGGGGGTAAGAATCTGATCGTACGCGAAACATGAGACCGGTGATGCCGAAGATGACGGCCAGGAAGCCGGCGTAATCAAATGGAAGCTCATCCGCCAGTATCCTCGGCGGTGCGTAGGGCTTCACTGCCGGCGGCTGCCGTGGATCAGCCGTCGACGAGCTCGTCTCCCTTGTCTCTCTCATCGCGAGATGCTGGCGGAGACACAGACAGAGCGATTTTAGGTTGGTTTTAATTTTTTTTTGATAGTGCTTTAATTATTTTGAAATTTAAAATGGGAAAACTAATTTAAATATTATAATATAATTTAATTTAATTTAATAAGAAATTTTCATCAAATGCGAAATAAAATTAAATTTTTTATTAAAATCTGTATAAAATATATAATAAAATAAATTTAAAAATTAAAATTTATATAATAAATACAATAAATATGAAAAAATTAATAAAATATTTTATGAATAATTTCATGAAGTTTTAGATGTATCGAAATAAGCAATACCATTAAATTACATGTCCAAATATAAATTAAAAAAAATCATATAAAATTAAATTACTATTTTATCACTAAACTATTAAGCTAGCTTTTATATAAAAATATTATATATATATATATATATATATATATTTAATTAAATTCGAATTATATTTTAAGTGACTCAAAATCAACTTAAAATTAGTTTGAAATAAATTTCAAACCAAAATTCTCTGCTCATAATTTTATTCAAAAATTTTCAAACTAATTTTAAACTGATGCAAAAATTGATTTAAGTTCCAAGTGAATTACAAATTATAGATATTTTTAAAGTATAATGTCAAGCTGGATTATACTCTTATATATATATATGTATAATTTTAATTTCTAAAAATAAATTAAAACTAACTCTTGTAACAGAAAATTTTCTATTTCAAATCATGTTTCCGGATTGGGCCATTTCTACTATTCTCCCACTCTACTTCTTTACATAAAAAATTTTATTTTATTTTATTTATAAGAAAATAAAAAATTTATTTTATATTTATTTTATACAAAAATTAATATTAAGTAATTATTTTATGTCATATTCTATAAATTTTTAATAAATTAATTAATTTTATTTTACGTTGAAACATAATTGTTAAATTTTATTGAATACAATTTTTACTTTGATTTACTCATTTTATGTTTTATTATTACGCATATCAATTTTTGTTTCCCACGAAACTAACCCTAAAATTTATCTGGTTTTCTCGAGTCTCGCTCTAGCACTAGCACCAGGCGTGCTGGAATCTCGCTCCGGCGACGGCGTTTGAGAGCCTTCATGGCGGCGAGGGTAGCGATCCAAGGAAGGACCCTCGCTCTCTGCAGCGAAGCCCGAAACCCTAGTCTTCTCCGGCTCATTTCCTCTTATCCTTTCCTCTCTCAGGAGCCTCAGCTCCAAGAAGTACCTGGTGCACCTGCGCCGCTTCCTCCCAACCCTTCTACCGGAAGCCCATTCTACCAGGAAAACTGGCGGAATCCTAGTAGCGGACCCGGCGCTTTCGGCGGCCAGTCGCTGGTGCCGATCAAAGGCGTCCAATACAATGCACGAATGTGGGCGTACGCGCAGACGGCGGACTTGGCAGGCCTCAAGTCTTCTTTTGCAAACTTGATGCTGTCGCAGAATTGGACCGATCTGAAGCAGTTCTTTGAGTTTTGGATAAGGTCGCTCGACGCCAGCGGTAAGCCGAACAGGCCCGATGTGGACATATACAATCACTATTTGAGGGCTAATCTTATGATGGGGGCGTCTGCTGGTGAGCTGCTTGATCTCGCTGCTCAGATGGAGGAATACCAAGTCTTGCCCAATACCGCCTCTTATAATTTGGTACTCAAGGCCATGTTTCAGGCCAGTGAGTATGAGGCTGCCGAGAAGCTGCTTGATCGGTAAGACTAATGTTCAATATCCTGTCTTCTTCTTGTTTTTGCTTCATATTGGTTTTATTATTTGCATGTAGCCATTCGTTAGAAAACTTGTCTCATAATTGGACTATTGAACTGCATCTGTTTCTCATGCTGTGAAAAGAATGTGACAAATGCTTGCTACTCAAATTTTACTCTTTTTTTTTTTTGAGAATTGATTATGCCCTCTTCACTTTTTTTAAGACCTTAGGAATTCCTTTTATCATTTTGGTGTAGAATTCTGTTCAAAGATCTTGTTGTTTGGTTGAATGAGGTTGAAAGATTACTTTAGACATTAATTTTATGGACAATATTGAAATACTCTAATCAAGTGCTGGGAAATGTTTTGTATAATTGTGAGCGGCGACAAAAGTTTTTGATTGATTTTTCTCCTATTTGAATGTTAGAACTATTTTTTTATGAAGCATGCAGTTGCATTTTATCATTGTCTTTTTACTTGCACTAAAACAAAGGCGTTTGAATTTGCAATATGAATGGATTTTATACTGTGGGATTGGACATTGTTCTTCTATGGTTCTGAGGATGGGATACTGGATAAACTTAAGCAACTTAAAGGAGAAATAGATTAGGAAACTTCTCCTAGCACTTCAAGAAGATGGAAATTAGCAGATAGATACATAAGATCGTTGATTTTATTGTAGGAAACCCAAATTTCAGAAGAAATCCCATTACTGATTGCGTTAGGTAATCAAGCCTATATTACGTAGAATGGGACTACCTAGTTCTGAAATTCTCCAAGACCTTGGAGGATTCAACATGTGTGGATTAAAAGAATAAACCTACAAATGAGGCTTTAACTTTGTTGAGTGTGGATCTATGGAGGGCTTTTTTCTCTTGCGGATAAGGTGGCTATTGTTTCTATCACAAGAAGGCTTTGGAAGGATGAATGTTGTTTGGATGCTCATGATCCAACTCCTTAGCGACACTATTCATCACTGAGTTTTCTTTATGATGCAAGGCCTAGGACATCCTCTCCTTGACTGATTAAAAGCGGGAATAACCATATACAATTGTCACTTTTGAACTAGCATATTTCAACCGAAATTAAGTAAAAACCGGGTTGGACCGGTAAAAACCGGGTTGAACCGGTAAAAACCGGTCCAATCGCCAAATCGGACAAACTGGAATTATTATTTGAGCTTCTTATTTTATTTTTATACATTAATATTTGGGCATTAATATTTTAATATTGATGCTATATTTTGAATAATAATTATTTTATATAAGGGATGTTTAGCTAATTTATTATTATTTTTATCATGAATTTATTTTGAATTGTTATAAAAGAGACAAAGTATTTTGAATGACAAATTGACAAGAAAAGTAATTATATTCGTTTTGTTTTGTAATTTTTAATTTTTTATACATTTCTTGTAGTAGTAAATTTTTTTAATTAGTTGTACTATTTTTTTCAAAATATTTTTTATCATATTTTGAAAATTAATCTCATATTTAGAAAATTTATATTTAATTATGATGTAATTATTAAGTCATCCGGTTGAACCGATAAAACCATGAACCGGTCGATTGACCGGTTCGATCTTCGGTCCGGTTCTGAAAACCTTGCCTGAAATATGGTTTGTGAGCATATGATGTGCCGTCATTGGCCATGATTGATGCTAGATTTCCCTTTCTTTAAATAAGCTCCAATAGGTTTAAGAATCCTTTGAAACACAATTTACACTCTCCATTTCTATACAACTGGCATTTATCCCATCTAACACCTGAGAGTGAGCAGCTCCCCTTTCAGGTTCTAGTGCAGCTACATCTCCCCAAAACTTCAACCTCTTTTTGCATTTGGACTCACAATCGCAATTAGCTTCGATGATCTCTTTACTTTCATTCAATGCTCTTTCCATCCTCCTTTGTCTTCGCGAAAGCAGGAGCTCAAGATTCAACTTCTTTCTCAGCTCTATTGTCTCTGTTTGCTATGGTTAGTGGTAGTTTAGCTCCCCCACGACTAGCAATCATTGATTTGGCTTACCCTGCATCCGTATGCGAAATAAACTGCTCTCCCATTCCACCTCCCTCCTCATGTGGCCACTAGACATTCATGTCTAGCAGTGAAGGTCTTCTCAATTTCTGCGCCAACCAGTATCAGCCAATCCTACAAATAGCTTGAGTTAACCTCTTCTTGATTGCAGATTGGTATCTTGTGGAATTAGAACCGATTGATTGGTCTTAAGAAGCTTTATTGATTTAATAAAAAAGTATGTTGTTGTGACTAATTTGGTAACTCTGTTTTGTATAGCACCTCATTTATAGTCCTTTGAATTGGCTGTTTAAAGATTAGTCTTAATGTTGGAGTTCAGTGGACTTACATGTTTCATTAACATATGCTGTCTTATGTAGCGGTAATCTGCTCCTTCTCAAAAGGGTGATAAGCTTCATGATGTGAGCAAATTAGATGGCACAACCTTTATTTTTCTTTTGGGTAAATAATTAGAGTTTTTCCCCATTTTCTTTCTATTTCATTTCCGCCAGTTTTGCGACGTAGAAAACTTGGAATTCTAAGTTTTGGTACTTCTTTCTCCTTGTGTTTAGTAGCAGTTCATTTAGAAGAGCTAATTGGCAAGCTGTGTTGTTGTGCCATCCAGCCTGACTGTGGGGTTAATGAAATTTCAGTAGTTAAACCATTTTTTGTCCTTTCTATTTGATCTTCTTTGGAGGAGAAAATCATGTTGCTGGCCATTAATGACTAGATCTTTGGTACCAAGATTTTTGCTGGGAAGTAAAGTGTTTATTCTTGTTTTCACAGAAAACCTTCTTGTAGAAGGTTTGCCAGTTGTGTTACTTTATTGTGCATTTTTGTCTCCTGCATATTCTTCTTGAGTAAAATGATTGGGTTCTCTTTGAGTAGGCTTTTTGATTGTTTAGTGGTAAATTGAGAAAATTTGGAAGGCATAACTGAAGATAATTGTTTGAGTTTATCGTAAGTTACTTGCAGCTTAAATCAGAACTCATTTCACAGTTGGGTGATATAATTTCAAATATTATATATTTGGTGTTCTCTTTCTTAATTTCTAATAAGCAAATGGTTGTCCATATTTTCATGTTCTTCTTGAATTATATTGAAGTATTACCTGTCAAATTTATCAAGATGTCCCTTCTTTCATCCACATTTTGGTCAACCTACCCCCAGCTGCGAATTTTTAACTATCTATTTGAACGTCTTTTCAATTTAATTTGCAATATTTTGTTGTACTTATGTAAAATTTCATATCCAATGGCATGGGTAAAAAAGTAGTCTGATAAGATTAGTGAATTGATATAATAGGTTTGATTTTGCCAACAAGAATCTTGGGTTGTCTACAGCAGTGGTCAACTTCTCACACTTGCAAACACGCTAGAAATATTAATATAATATTTTGTGTGATGATGAAATTTTTCCTTCACCTTTTTTGACAAATCCATGCAATTTTGCACTCACGTGATGACTTTTATTAATTTGACATCAGGATGCTGCAGACAGGTTGTGTGCCAGATGATGAATCTTACAACTTGGTTATTAGCCTTCTGTTATCGAAGAATCAAATTGAGTCTTCATTAAAGTATATGGACTTGTTACTAAACTCTGGTTACATGCTCTCATCAAGCGTGTTTACTGAATATGTACGAAGCTGTGTCTCTAGTGGAAGGTTGGACGCATTAGCACTAATTATAGAGAAGTGCAAGGTATGTACCTAGCTTATATTTTGGTAGCCTCTAAGATTTTCTACAGACAAGCCTTATTCTAGGAGCTTGCCAGAGTATGATCTTTGTTTTAATTGAATTTTGCATTTTGAAGCTTCTGGCCTTATTTTCTTATTGATCTGTTTCAATGTGTTTTTTCCCAGACAACCGACCAAAACAAGGCATTGTCTCCATCATGGAAATTGTGCAACTACATTGCAGATGTTGCTACACAGTCTGATCACAGTAAGCTTGCTTTCTTCGCATTGGAATTTTTTGCTCGATGGATGGTTCGCGGAGAGAATACATGGCCAACTGTTCTTCTTTCTGTTGACGAAGGTTTGGTTATTTCAGCCCTTGGTACTGCAGGGCGAACGTGCAATTCTGATCTTATAGATGCTTCTTTGTCTATATTGAAGCATTCACTCCGTCAAAAGAGGGCTCCAAATCCAGAGACCTATCTTGCAAAAATTTATGCATACGCAGCATTAGGAAAGCTTCAACGTGCTTTTAGTACACTTAATGAACTGGAAACAGTCTATGGAAATTCCGAGGAAGTTGATAACGATTTGTTTTCTCCTTTTACTTCTTTATATCCATTGGTTGTAGCTTGCTGCAGGAACGGCTTCTCAACCTTAGACTTGGTATGAATGTCATTTGGTTATCTTTTCAATCTTGTAGCCCATATCTTATGCAGAAGTTCATTAATAGTGTTCTGTAGAGTATCGAGATGCCATTACTGTTTCAACTCTCTTTTGGTTGCTGTTTTTTTTTTTTTACTTCTATTAAATGCCAATTTCCTCAAACTGCATTCCCTTTTAGATAGAAGCTATGTTTCTTCTTGATTTGCGGTTTAGCTAATCTAGTTTTCTTGATCTTACTGTTTATATATGATATTCAGGTTTATGTACAGTTAGAGAATCTGAGTCATGCAAACCCTCCTTACAAGTCAGTTGCTGCCCTTAACTGTGTAATTTTAGGCTGTGCAAACATATGGGATCTCGATCGGGCCTACGAGACATTTGAAGCAATAACCGAAAAGTTTCAATTGACACCTGATATTCATTCTTACAATGCTCTTATTTGCGCATTTGGCAAACTCAAAAAGGTAGCTAGTTTCCAACTGTTTGATGCTATTTGTTGGCTCTATTGCCAATGAATACACCCACTGCTGCTTCTTGAACTTGATTAGGTTTGTAAATTTTTTCCTGTGCAGACAACGGAAGCTTGTAAAGTGTTTGACCATTTAGTCAGCTTAGGCGTGAAACCGAATGCGACAATGTATGCAGTACTTATAGACGTGCATCTTGCCAACCGAGATCCTAAAGCTGCTGTCTCCATAATCCATGAAATGGTATGTTGCAGCCTTTCTATCCCACACAAGTTGATCTCTTGATAAGCTGCTGTGGGCCTGACTGTTGTCATTACTCTTGTAAGGCTAATGCTGGATTCACACCATCAAAATATATTCTTAAAAAGGTTCGACGGCGCTGCTCTCGTGAAATAGATCTTGATACTGATGATCAGGTGCAGTCTCTGGCTCGTAGGTTTGGCCTGGTTATGGGAGCTGAAACCCGGAGGGAGCTGCTTTATAATCTTGATTATGGTGGTATTTACTGAAAGATTTCAAAATTTCAAGGTACTGTTCTTTCCTTGCTCTCATTTCCATGGCCTTATCATTATTTCAATGTGTCATTTAACTTATTTTCTAGAAAAAAGTATTTTCAGTGCAAGGTCATTGCCATATGCTCTTTATTGATTTTGGATTATCTAGGAAAGTTTGATTTTGCTGATTTGGTTGCAGATGGTTGATTGGAAGACAATTTTATTTTTGTACATTATTTTCTATTAATTTTTTATCATTTTAGAATTGTGTTTAAGTGTCATAGGTAATGAATCAATTATCTTAGCTCTTTTCCTTGACAATCACTAGGTGTTTGGGCCATGAAAACTTATTCGGAATGGACAGTAATTTAGTACTGATATGATAAAAGTCCTATCTTGTACATGAAACAAGTTTAGAAGTTCACCTTTTTTTTAAAATTTTTTATATTTACATGCAAGTTGAAAAATTAAATTGAAGTTTGGCATTTATATTTGCATTTACAATTATTTTATTGAAGTATAAGAAATGATAAACGTCACATTAAAAGTTCAGGTCCTGAGGTTAGATATGGTTTTAAGTTGTGCCTCCATGAGTGAGAGACATAAGGGCGGAAGGGAGGGAAGGGAGGGAGAAAGACAAAAAGAGAGTGTAGCTGATTTTGAGTCGGGTTTCGAATCAAATTCGAACTCAAATTGGTCCATTTTCAAACTCAAAAAGAGAGTATGGCCGATCTTTGAATTTGAACATGTTTGATTTTGAATAGTGAAATCTAGTTTAACATAACTCATTATCGAAGTGAGGCAACTGACCAAAATTGAAAGTAGTTTCTGCAAAACCTTGAAGTTCTAAAGTTTTCTTAAACTACAGTTTGTGAATGGATTAGTATTCTTCAGTTTGTGAAAAGATGGAGGGGACTTCAGTTTTGTATGTTCTTTCACCCTTAAAGACCTTGTTTTCTGGCGGTCTTAAAAAACACCTTTATTAATTTTTCATATTCACTAACCACATGTTTTCCAGGGAGAGACATTTTATGTAATGAGGATTGGGTGGTTTTTTCGTTCACATAATTTGTGACTACACTTGAGAGAATATTAAAGATGTATTTTCTTTTAAATTGTGCCGAGAATTGACTCAAGTTCAAGTAGCTGGTAGAGAGAGAGAGAGTCTACTTTTTTTCGTCTCATATTAAGTTTTACGATTATCTTCCATAAGATGCGTTAGCATTCTAAGTTCATGTTCTTATGTATATATTCCAGGTACTCCTATCAGGTTTTTTGTTCTGGGACAATTTATCCTTGCATTACTCTCATCGAGACTAGAAGCTTATCAGGAGTTGCTCGTTCAATCGGCGATTTCCTTTGTTATCAGTAATTATCTTCCCTTGGGACATCAATAGTAGAATGATCATTTTCTGCCTTATTCGGCCACAGGTTCTTCCTACCATTTTTCTCCTAGCTCGTCCTCGAATCACAGCGTATTGTAGGGGGTTGCCTTTGATACTACTTGGGCCCTAGATGTTGAGTTATTATCCGCTTTGGCTAATTCCATATCGAATCTTATGGTTTTGTCCCCCAAACGACATTTAAATGTCCTAAGGCAATGTTACATAATTACGTAATAAATTTGAGATAACAGTAATATTATGCTGTGGTAACAGATTTTTTTTTTTCAGTGGTAACAGATTTTGTCTATGGTGCCAAAATGATGATGATATTTTGAAAGAATTCACTTCTCAGTAAACATGAGGTTAGAGTGGTTTGACATGTAAATACTAAATATTTAAGAGGAGTATGTATAATTTCCCCTTTATATTCTATTTGTGAAGTGTCAAATTTAACATATCGGATACCAGCTCGTTTTATTTTTGGTGACCTTTTTTTTCACGCTATTGAAAGCTTTTTGGTACAATTGCAGTGTAGATTCTCTCTTTCATTATCTTTTTTTTTTTCCATTGTTTTAAAAGGCCAAGACCAAAATTAAGATTAAAATAGTATTAATTTAAAAATAATAATAATAATTTTTTAATTATTATATATATATATATATTAATAAAAAATATTAAATCTATTTTATATTTTAGACTAAAATACTTGAATTAAAAATTTCAATATAAGATATAAAATAAAATTAATATTTGTATTAAAAATTATAAAATATGTAAAATAAAAAAAAAATATGTAAAATAATTAAAAAATTTATTATTATTATTATTTTTTAATTTTTGTTCTAAATAAGGTCTAAAGGGTAATCCCTTTTGTTTAACTTCAATGTTAACACATTTTAAATTTTAGCAATTAGCTAGGTAGGTTCCATTAGCTTGAGCTTACGTGCAATTTTATTTTTTTAAATTAATTAAGATTTTTTAATAAGTAATTTTTTAATTTAAAATAAAATACAAATAGAAAAGTTTTACACATCCTTTTATACTATATGTACTTTCTTCAAATTAATACTTATTACTTTTATATAAATATTTATATATGATAAAAAATAATATTTATTATTATTTTTTATACCAAACATAATTTTAATAATAATCATAACCAAAAATTATGCAGGCCCTATCACACGAAAAATACTTGAATTCAAACGTCCGGACCCCCAATCAGTGGGCACCACCACGTGTGTCGGACCCACCTGTATGGCACACGTGGCGCCAACTGATTGGGTGTCTGAACGTACGAACGTTCGAACCCAAGTGCAGTCATATCACACCCTCTTTTTTTGAAACAACAAAAATATTGCACAAGAATTTTGAGGAGGGAGGACTAAACCCCTAATATTATATATATACTTATATAAAAGATAAATTAAATTTAAATTCTTAAATTTAAAACATAATATCAAACAAATTAATAATTTCAAATTTTTAACAACAAAGTCTCAAAACTTTTTAATATAATTATAATTGAGCCTTTTTATTTTTATTATTAACAAAACTCAATTAATAATTATATATTAAAAATTTAACATTATAAATCTGCATAAATTATGCTTTAAATTTAAGAATCTGAATGTAATTTATCCTAATATATATTACAAGGAAAAAACATGAAACCATTTTTTATATCACATAACATACATATAGCAAGCTATTCCAAGAAGATAGGAGAAACAGCAAACATAATAACAGTAGAAACATCAGGCATAAGCATCCGGGCGAAGGAAAGCATTACCTAATGATCTTCGACAATTTGTAGAGTAACACCCCGACAGAATATCATCCCGGAAGGTGATACAATGTTGGCCGTGAAGGCACCGAAAAACCGAAACGGAGGATCTAATGACTCTACATAGAGGATATGATACTCGACTCCCACCGGATCATGCATGCCAAACGCGAAGAAAACAAAGCAGCTCATTCTCTGACCCGTCATGCTCTTAGAATGGAAGATCATATTCGGATGGGAAAGTGCAAATCCCCGGCGTAAGGATTGTAGTACTTCTATCTAGATAATGAAAAGTGGTTCTTTCTATCCAAAAAAAAAAAACCCCACACATGTCAAGCTACTCAAAGAAACATCAGCTGTAGGTGATTATTTTACAATGCATACACATTGCAAGTTTTGCTCCATAAAGGTAAAGAGTTGCTTTACACAAAGCTAGAAATTCATACAGCTGACTCATAGTTTGGAGTAAAGGCATTTTTATAGTTCTCTTCTATACATTTGCAAGCAATTCCACACGAAAACACGAGAAACATCAAAACATGTGAAGCATACACGGGAAAATTATGCGAAAGCTTTTACATTGATTGCCATGGCAAGCTACTCGAAGAAGACGAATAAATTATGCATGGGGTAGCATTACGGACACATTGCATAGATACTGCAAGCTATTCCATGAAGACTGGAGAAAAACAAACAGTTTCGTGAAGATTCCATGGAGGTGAGAGAAACATCGAAGGGGGGGAAGACATTGTGTTATATGATTTTCTTACATTTCAAGGTCTTGGATCAAGATAAAAGGAACGGCTATATAGATTTCTACAAGCAACAGAGAGCACTGAGATTAAAAATAATGGACTGTTACTTGGTCAGGTAATATACAAGCAGAAAGAGCGCCAGAAAGGAAGCAACAAGAGTGACCATCCTGCGGCTTGATTTCTTTTCAAAAACCTGATATTAAATGAATAAGATGACACGCTAACAATATAATGAATGAGGATTCGAAGTAACCAGGAGAGAAATTTATTACCGTCTTGAATCGGTCCATGGTTCCAGATAGGACTCCTCTGGAAGCATCCATATCATTGCCCTGAAATTAGTTTGTGTTAGATAGTATCCTAGCCCCTTAGGGTACATGATCAAAAAATTTCATTTATATTTAGAGGGCGTTTGGTTCATTGTTATCTTCATGTTATATCATATAATATAGATGTCATGATATTTAAATGTCATCTTTTGATTAATAATTTTATAATCTTATAAAAGATTATTTATAGATGTCATTAAACCAAACAATTAATTTCTCTAAATAATATAACATAACATCAAAATAACATTAAACCAAACTCCCCTTTAGTTTCATATGTTTACAATAGCCTAAAAGTTTATAAAAAACAGCACTTTCATATGGACAGCATAAACTATTTCAACTTGGGTTGAATAATCCCACAAATAAACAGTAATACAACAAAATAACCAGTTCAGGAAAGGATTGGATTTGCAGTTATCTCTGTAGGGTACCATTCTATCTAGCATGAGGTTGTGTGTCTCCACCTCCTCATGTATATCACCAGTCAACTGTTGAAAACAAATATCCAGTAAAATATATAAATAAGGAAAACACCCAAAAGATGAAACAAGAACAATATGTATGTGCGTGTATGATAATGATATAATTTTCACCTCCTAGAGTGGAAAGGTCATTCATCAATATAAACAGACCATTTATATTTCGTAATGAAATAACATATATTATCAGTTATAGAATTTATTAATCCTTGACCATGCGTGCAATAGAAATGAACTAATAAAAAGCCTATCTAAATCCACTTGTACCACGTACTTTACAAATCAAAACTATCAAACTTAATCTAACCATTATAAAACCTTGTTACTTTTGGGATATTATTTGCATAGCAATTTATAACTTGCAAAATGTATATTTTACATAATAAACTTCTATTTGTTCCAAAACCAGATAAAATTTGTAAATATTACATGCGCGTCACTTCTATCAAAATTTGTTGAAAAAGCTGGTTAATGTGTTTGGCTTACCTTTATGCCTTATTGGGAAGCAATATGAGAACATAAATCCTATATGGAGCATGGTGCGAGAATGTAAACCCTCTTAAGAAGAAAAACTTATGATAGATGTCCCATCAAAATAAAAGAAAAAACTTATCATAAATGTTAACAAAGTGATACTTAAGTCAACATTTACAAGTCTTAGGTGTCCTAGAATAACGATAAACTTTAAGACCCTGTTTGGTACAAAGGCCAAAAGACCCATGGCCACAGAAACATTTTCCATCCTCAGCTTGAACAATTAAAAAATTAATTTTTTATCACATTTTACACAAACTTTAAAATAAAAAATTAACTTTATTTAGTTATTTCACATACTATACAACTTTCAGCCTAATAGACCTAAATATATATCAGCAAGTTTAGCATACTATGTATGCATAATTCTCCCAATTAATTACATCATTGTAAGTTACTAGTTTCATCTTGAAGAAACAAAAAAATTGAATGTACATTTATCAGCTTAAAGATTAACTTAATGAAGAATGCCAAATATTCTTCTATGAATAGATATATTTATATATTACGCAATAGATATGGACTTGCCTCCTCACTAACTTATGGCATTTATCATGTGTAATGCAAATAAATTCACAATACTGGATTCAAATTATCCGAGAAATAAAAGGCCAGTAGCTATACGGTAACTTGAATCTAACTGACAAAAAAGTTACCCAATTGATTATTAATATGAACAAATACAATAATTTTATACAATCTGTATATTATCAATGTATTCCGAAAATGTATCATACCCTTTTCAGAATATTAACCCTATCATGCAGCCCATCTATAGCTTCATCATTATCCTGTTCATCAATCTCACTGGAACTGTAGGGTGATGCTCTTATTCCACCCTCCTCGATGCCATCAAACAGAGCATTCCTGCTGCTACGATAGTCTCTGGGGATCAGTATCTTATGATAAGTGACAAAAGCATCACGTTGTAGTCAATCCAAACAACTATTTGACACAAGCACAAATATCGAAACAAACAAATCAGAAAAATATAATATTCAGATGTACAGAAGAAAGACATGAGTGCCACAGAACTCAAACTAGGTTAACGAACCTTACCTACATATCTCACGGGTTACAAAATTAAGCTCGTGATATAGCATTTTGCATTATCAGATGATATTATACTCTCTCCTATATAATTTCCTTTTAAAGGGCAATTTGGCTTGCAAGTAATTTAAAAAGAAACAAGGTTATTACGTTTTGTGAAAGAAGCTTAAACATCTGATCATAGAATATGTGACAAGCATGATTATTGGGCATCACATTTCTTGGATGCTTTATAATAAGGTGAACCAAAAATCTAAAAATAAATAAAGCGGGTAACCTTGATCACCCAATATGACTTGACAAGCATGCCACTTCAAAATACATGCCTTGCAGAACAACCTTAATCTCCCAATACATATCACAAGCAAAACAACCAAGAACAGAACTTCCAGTCTTTCAGTTACGTTAACTAAGCATAAACACTACTGAAAGACCAAAGATAAATCAAGCTTCTTTTGGCAGTACTTAAATAAAACATAAATTTTTATTATAGAAATAAAACATAACATTACAAATAGCATAGCTGATTCCAATATTTTCTTGAGAAAAAGATGGAAACACAATCTACCTTGACAAGAATAAACGGGGCATCAAAAGAAACTAGGTTTACACAACATCTATGATCTCAAGGAACCTTTTGTCCTATAGCATCCTATAATTTTTAATAAAAATATAAAGTGCATAGGACGTAATATTATATAACCCCAAGAAATTCAGTCATCATCTATGAAGCACAAACACAATATGGGGACACGGGGACACAACAAGGTGCGATATAGTGATTTTCCAAAACATAGAACACGAGCACGACATAACACACCAAATACAATAATAAAAGCAATAACTCATACTTAAAAAAACATATAAAACATAAAATAAACTTGTGAATAGCAGAAAAGTCTCATAACATCAAGATGAAAACTTGACAAGAAAATTCGGCATTAAAGAGGCATGTAGTATAGATTTAGGGTTCAAATTGCAAAGTGAGTGAAACCTCTCAGAAGTATTCTGCATTTTAAAAGTGCTCTGCATCTCAAAAATATCCTGAAAATGTCCCAGAAATGTTATAAAAATATCTCAGAAATGTCCTAAGATGTCCTAAAGTGTTCTAAAATATCCTTACAGATCCAAAAATGTCCTTCAATTTTTTAAATATAATTTTATTAGAACACGCCATGTGCATCTCAACACTGTGTCCCCCGCATTCGTCCCAAAATGTGTCCGAAATGAAATCAGTGTGATTTTAGAAGTTTCCGTACTTCATAGGTCATCATAAGCCCCCAAGATTATTATAAATTTTGGATATCAACAAAACAATAATCTCTGAACCAAAACAAAAGGCTAGCTCATCCAATAAAATAAATTTAAATATTGGGATAAAGGAAAGTAAGGAAAAAGCATCTCTTCATCAAGTAACCACCCCTCCACACCAAATGGTTTTGTCGGAAACCAAAGCAAGACAGGGAAACGTTTACACAGACCTCCTTGAACTCATGATTCTGCTTGTTTCGAATGGAGAAATAGCCAACCTAGAACAAAAAAAGTATAAGTAGATATCAATAAACTAAAATAGGCAATAGATATTTAACATTGCTGCAATTAGCAATCAGCTCCTTTATGTTAAACAAGGGTGTCCAACTATAACATCAAAGAATTGAAGAAGTAAAACCAGAAAATTACTAAGCAAAATACATTTAGAATATATATAGACTCGAGACTAGCCGTCGCATCCCTCTGCCACTTCAGCTCTAAAGCGGGTCGCAGCCCCCTGCTGCTTCCGCTCAAACCGACGCAACCCCTGTGCTAAATCGGCGAAAATCACTGAAGAAGACCTCTTCTCCTCAGCTCAATCACACGGAAATCGCTCACAACATCATCATCATCCTTACCTCGAGCCTCTGAGAAAGCCTTATGGAGAAATGCTTTTGCTCTGGAAGATGGAGATCGTGCGGGCGATGGTTTGCAGTTCCAACGGCTCGCGCACGTCCGCGAGCTTGGCGGGGAAGGGGATGACCAGCGACGCGGCCGCGTCTCACGCGGCGTGGAGGGAAGGCGATGTCGGGCCAAGCGACGAATTGCTGGGGGATTGCGATCGGACAAAAAAGCCCGATCTACCTAGGGCTGTTTATGATTTAATTTGATGTACAATTACGAATGAGTCCCCCTGTTTCTGTCTCTTTAAATTTAAGGCCAAACTATTTATAATTTTAATCAAATCTGATTCAATTTGAATCCAATTAACTCTTAACTTATTTACAAAAATATAAAGTCGGTATACCCACAAATAAATAAAATTTGACTGACTCAATAAAATAAAATATACATAACCTAATAAATAAAAAAAATAACCCAATAATAACACATTTTTGCTCCCATGTGAAAATAATATTATTACATCTACTAATGACAAAAATACTTTTGCATCTTAATTCAAAAAAAAAAAATGCATTTGCATCAAGGTCAATAATAAATTAATACGTGATGTCTTCGCGAAATAGAAGCAACAATGACGTTAAATCCATAGTCTCATATAAAATCTCCATGTTGATGACGTGACATGTTGGGCTGTCAATAGGTTAGTTCGTGACGACCCGATTCGAATTCTAGTTTGATTATCCTATTAAATGGAATAATTTTGTAACTCAAACTATTAATCCAAAATTCAACTCGATTTGAGTTCTAATCTGATTATTTTATTAAATGAAACAATTTTGTAATTTAAACTATTAATCCAAAATTCGATCCGCTCCATTTATACATTTAGCAAATTAATGAGATAGTTTTGTGAAGCTTCTCTTAACCAAATAAAGAAAAAACTTGCTTGAAATTAAAGAATTCTGAATTCAAATTTATATTATTATAATTCTCAATTGAAGTAGAAAAAATTATATCGTTTAAGGAAATGAATAAAAAAAAATGTTATGTATTCTCATATAAGAATATAACAATGATAGTGTAGTAGAACCTTTTTATTTGTGAGTATAACTATTATTTCAGTATTTTAATTGTTCAATATTTTTATCTTTCCTATTTTTTTTTTTTTTGATAGTAATGAAATTAAAATTAATATACGTAAAAAGAACTGTTAATGGGTGTTTGGTATTTTCTACATAAGAATACAAGATGTAGATAGGAAATGGATTTTTTTGTGTTATTCATAATATTAATGACAATCTACTGCTTATGTTATACTTTACTGATTTCTTATTCATAATATAAATGTAAATGTGCAATTATAATAATATTTTTATCAAGATGAAATAATGCTCATAGGGCTGTACGAATTATGTTTTAAACTGAAAAATAAAGACGAACCATTTAAATTTAGTGATTTGGTTTAGTTTAGAATCTAACAATTTGGTTTTGAGTATTTCAGTTAATTGGTTTGGATTCGATTTCACATGTTTTGAAAACCAAACCGATCAAATTAACTGATTATTAAATAATCACGTATAAATATAATTTAAAATTTGGGCTGGTTCAGTTGTATTATAGTAATTTTACAATATTAACTTTGAATCCATTGAAGTGATAGTGTATATGTATATTTATGAATTTTTATAATAAATTTTTATGTTAATTATTTAGTTTATTTATTTTTCAGGTGTGATAATTGGGATGAATTCTTACAACGAAGACTATTTAAAAGCTTGAAAAAAAATTCATCATTTTTTATAAACAAATGAATTTTTTGTTATGTAATTTTGATTATCTGTGATATTGATGTAATGATGTGTGCAATTGCTTATTAATTCTTCCTATTTTTTTTGTTAGTTTATTTTGGTGATGCGATTGAATTATTAAGTTTAAGTGGACAGATGTTGCGACTAAAGTATTCGAGAGCCTAAAAGCTAGGTTAATCAAAGCACTTGTGCTTAGGTAATCTAATTTCGAGAAAGTCTTCAAAGTAGCTTGTGAGGCCTCAAGTATAGGTATCGAAGCAGTCCTAAGTCAGGAAGGACATCCTGACTCCAAATTTTCAGTAAAGATAGAGCAAAAGTCATATAGGAGGGACATTTACCTCTCCCACACCACATCCTAGTTTATCAAGTAAGAAGCAACAAAATTCGCTCCATTGTTGGTTGTTTGGTGTGCATGTCTGATCCTGTAAACATTGAAGGTGCTCAAAACACCAAAAATATTAGGAAAAACTTGACTAAAAGTGTCATCTAGCTATTCTCAGAATGTCAGCGATGACTATAGAAGAGTAATCCCTCGATCCAAATGTTTGCCGCTGTATTAGGCCATCCTTTAGCCCTCCTAGCTATTTCTTGTGCGCCCCTAATCTTGGCGATGATGCCGCCCTGGCGAAGAGACAGATGTCAGCCGCCCAAAGGAGATTACCATCATGATTTCTAGCCACTACTCCTGCAACTACAGCGCTATTCGCATTCACCGATCTATTGAAGTTCACCTTAATCCAACCTGAAGGTAAGAGGACCCAATGAGAGGACGAGGGGGGTAACACGAGCCACAAAAGCTCATGGGTTCCCAGTTCCCTAAGTTAAGATAAGGTGATCTTAAGGTGTCAAATGAGGCGATGATTGTTGCTATAGTCTATGCTGTCGAGATAGGTTTGCCGTGTACCTTTGCATTTCGCGCCACCCACACAGGAATGTAAGTCACCTTTGGGTTTCTCAAGTTTCTCAGTACCTAGGATCAAAGTCCCATAAACCAGCACAGGAATGCTTGTCTATGGCCTAAAAAGTCACCGAACAACAGTAGAGCTACTTAGATGGCATCCCCTACCCGGTCGCACTCGTGGGGGGAGGGTCTTCAAGGAATCTAAGTTCCCTGGTGATCCTTGAGGGCCTATACATCTCCTGAGTTCTAGTGAACAGTTTGTTGAAGCATATTTACCAAAATGTTCGCTCAGAAAAAAAAAATCTACAAACTTCTTTTTCTACAATCTGAACCTGTAGACTATTTCGTGAAGGCGAATAATCTCAGTATAAACAAATTAATCATATGCAAATAAACAAACATGAAAAATTTTACTACAGAAATAATCATGAATCACAATTGATGATTTTTTAGCCACCAATCAAGATTAACAAAACTGCAGATATATGGAAAATTTCATCAAACCGTCTGGGGAAGCTGAAACATACTGAAATCTGGATGTCATCAAGTAAAATACCTGATTCAAACATCAAAACCATTTCAATTCAATCACCATAAAGTTACATGCAGAGTGTGTTAGTAGAAAACCTCAATCCCAAAACTGCCATTTTTCTATCAGCATTCGACTTTCTGTTCATCATCAGAAAAATCAGTCTTTCGTATAAATAAGATTCTTGAATGACATATTAGGATGTCCGCAAGGACTGCTAGTTCTTCCATCTCCAACAAGTATATAGAGAAGTTTGGAACAATTTACTGTAAACAAATTTTGAACTAATGGAATAACAAACAGTATAATTGGCAAATCCTGAATGCTTACATACTACTGATGAATGTTGCTGACACCAAATTTCCCTTTAATGAACTCCTCCGATCCTGCTTCAAGATTGTTCTAGTCCTGAATGCTTACATACTACTGATGAATGTTGCTGACACCAAATTTCCCTTTAATGAACTCCTCCGATCCTGCTTCAAGATTGTTCTAGTTAAGCTTTAGATATCTGCAGCAAGAAAATTACCCGGCAATGACACCTGAAACAAGTTCAAAGAACTTTGTAAGCTCCAGATTATTATATTATTAGGGGATACCTTACAAAATTTGTCTGAATCCTGTAATTATTCCAAAAAAACTGAAGTGAGCCCTGTTCTGCATTATGGGCCGTTTCTAGTTCTTCTCCGACCATATTGTTGAAAATGCAGTACCCGCGTTAAAGTATGAGGGTGACCACAACTTGTCAGTAATCTTAACCTAGAGTCAAAAAGCGAAGATGGCTTTTGGTCCATTTTATTACAAATGCCAAGCATTAACGCCCCAAAAACAAGAGGCAATTTACATACAAGCCACTTAAAACCTGTTATATTACACCATAGTTCAAATACTTGACACTAGGCTTGTAAACGGGTTGAGTTCAAATCGGATCAGCTTTGACCCAGATTCAAATTCATTAAAATTTAGATCAGATCACACGTCAAATCGGGCCAGTCTTGACCTAAATCCGACTTCAACTCAAGTCGGATTAGTGCTCTGCACAATTACAAACAGAGTTTCATATATACAATCCAAATTTATTTCAAAGTAAATGATCAATATATTAGTTATGAGGAAAATATTATTTTAATAGTTTAAAATATTTTCATTTCTTTTCCAAAATGTATCCCAACTTTCTGCTCGTTGATGAAGGATGCAAAGATTAATAAGTACTAGAAAAAAGATGTGCCTTAGCAAGAGTGATGTAATATAATAGTTATAATGATTTACTAATTTGGATACAAGAAGAGAAAAAGAATAGTTCCAATACTATGAAAATATAACATCTCACTTTATTCTAAGAAAGATACTTAAGGAAGCGCACATAGATATGGATAAACCTTCGGCAAAAACAAAGTTATCTAAGGTAACTTGATCGGTCGGATATAAACAGATCAGTTAATGGTCAATCCGTGATCCAACTTAGAAAAATAATGGATCGAGTCAGATTTCGAATCAGATAAATAGTAAGTAAAATGTATCTAATTAACTTTATTTTCAAGTCAGATCTTGAATCGGATTGGGCAAAATCCAACCCATTTACAGTCCTACGCGACATGCCATAGTTAAACTTTTGTGGAAAAAAAATGACACGTTGGTAATATATAATGTTGTTTGTGACATGCACGTAAATCTCTCAAAAAACAATCATTAACCCCAAAGCCTACATAGATTCATTATGTTTAATGATAACGAACTATTAGGCCTCGTTTGATTGGAGGGTTGATTTTTAAATAAGAGAGAACAAATATTTTATTTTATAATTTTAATAAAAAAATTATTTTAATATTGAAAAGTATGTAAGATATGAAATAAATTATATTTGTCTTAGATATAAAATAAAGTTTATTTTTACGGTTGAAATTTGTATTTGACAAAAAAAAAACTTGAACCAAACGAAGCCTTAATGATGACATCTAATGTTGTGCTCTATTTCATAAAAGAAGACAAGCATGATGATACAAGATGCGTTGAAGAAAGATAAGAAGTTGAAACGATTCAAGGACAAGTTCAAGCGAAAGTTACAAGGTGTCATGGAGAAACCATGAAGAAGGAAAAGAAAAGGCCAAAACTCCAAGAAAGAGCCAATGACTAAATGACGAAACTTAGTTAGAAGTAGGAGATACTAGGATATTTATGTAAGGATAAAGTAATAGATAACTTGGTTCCTAAGTGATAGGAGACAATATAATACATAACTGTTAATTCTAAAAATTATTTTAAATAATAATTATCAAAATAAAGTAAATATCACTTGAAATTTGTTTATCATACTCTAACTAGTATTAATTAAAAAAATATATTAAAAGTCAATTTTAGAAGGTTTTGAATTTGAGCAAAACCAAAATAATCGGCAGTCCGAAATTGTGTCTGCAAATGCGAACAGTTTGGTTTCTTGTCAACGAATAGCGAACAATCCAACTTCTAAGGCCGACTGTTCGGTTATTACATGAAATGAAAGCTGGTCTTAAAGGCAGACACTCCGAGTCTTGTGGGTCGACAATCCAACATATATATAGTATTCTCAACGACTAATCTTTTGAATTAGGCGACAATCCAGAAGTGAATAGTACAGCTATTATCCAGAACAAAGAATTACAACCGTTAGAAATCCCATAAAGGGTGATCTGTTTTCCATATCTTCTCGAACAATCAAATAAACATTGGGGAGACTTCATTCGTCTATGAATCATTTGCTAAAATCAACCCTTAGTTTTTTTTTTTTTTTGAAAGGTAAACCTTAGGTTTTTACATGACTAGCATTGAGAAAAATCTCAAACTCTCTCATACAACTCACCAAAGGAATTGAGCATCTGAAACAGCTTCAAATTCAAATTAACTTCCCCGGAGGGAGTGTTTTAGGCCAAGTTTTCACTCTTCTAACTTTAGAATCCCCCAATGTAATTTTTCCTTTTCAGAAAAGGTTTAAAATATTTTTTGTCCTCCGGCAAGGATAAGGGTTGTTCTTGGTGGGTTATTATTTACATTTCCAAAAGAATAGCCTGGGGGGAATATTCCAACCCTAGGGGGATATCTAAAATATAGTTTGATCTCACCTCTATAAAATGAGAGTTTGTTTTATACGCATCCCCTTTCACTTCAAAAGAGAGATTGTAGAGACATCTCCGACTTCAAATGTAAAAGATGGTCATAAAGACTTCTCAGTCTACGTGTGCGAATGAAGTAAACGTCAGCATTGAACCATACAAACATCTCGTGTTTTTTCTTTTTTGCTTTTTTCATTCTTTACACTGAGTGTGCCTAGGGGAAACAATTATCAAGCACAAAATGTTATAAGTTTCCATGCTTTACGGGAATAAGAGCTTTTAGGATTGTTTGATAGAAAAGTTATTTTTAATTGGGGTTAAATATAATCTTTGATGTGATATTTTTATTTTGAGATTTATGTAAAATTTTAAATAAAATTAATTTTATTTTGGGATGCGTGTAGGATGTGAAACAAAGTTAATTTTTTTATTTTTAAAGTTGCATGGGATGTGAAATAAAATTAGTCTTAATGTTGAAGTTTGTGTAGAATTTGAAATATTCTTAATCTAATATTGGAGTATGTATATGATATGACCCATAAAGTTAATTTCAACCCAAATTAAAGTTACCTTAAGCAAACAAAAAGCCCAGGTCATAGAAAAGGGTTCTCAATTTTAGGATGATCTCCGGATTATAAAACGAGTGTCAATAAAACATTTTAGAATAAACAGCTACCTTTTCACCCAGCATGAACGGTGGGAGACCTTTGTAAGGGCACCCACTACATCGAAATGCATCGCCAAGCCCACACTGCAATCAAACATAGCATCAAACTACTTTAGAAAATATATATGGCAACAGTTCAATGTCATTTTTGATAATCGTGCACTAAGATTTAAAATTCTATAATTTCTCAACAGGGCCTTCATGCCCAAACTTACATTTCCGCATGCAGATTGAGGATTATAAATCTGTTCTGCCGTCAGCCCAAGCTGAACTTTTTCCTCTGCCTCTGCCCTGCCACAAGTGCAGTTTTTGCATGCTTTTCTTGAACTTCCAACCCCACAGTCTTGATCTGTGACAAATGACCATCAGAATCATAAAAAGAATTACCTAACTAATAAGAAAAATAGCCAAACAAACCAGCAGGCAGCACTGGTTTCTTCAAGTCTTCTTCAGTCAGAAGACTATCTTCATCTATAAGGTCCAATTCATCATCTATTTGTAACTTTGGAATAGCTTTTCTTTCTTTCTTAAGAGCAAAAGATGATCCCATCGACCAAGATGCCTTCTTACACATAATCTGCAAATGTTTCACGAACTAAATATAATATAAAAGGCGTAAGGCATTTCAAATACGGCAAGTACAAAAACATATTACTGACTGTAATAGCTTGCGAGCCATTGAAATCTAGGATTGCATTAGATTTGACGGATGCTACATCAGCAAATCCTGCCATCAGTAATTTGCGCTCCAGCGTAGCATATTGCTGGGGGAAAAGAAAATAATCTTTAAAGCTATTTAAATCTCCTATAAATGGAAATCAGTAGAAAGGGGGTTGGTTAATCATATGCAACAATTAAATTACCTGATGTGAACGTTGATCAAATTTCAGGAGAAGCTGAACCATAACCTTGCCACTGGGTTTCATAACTCTACCAATCTCCTCAAGCCATTGCTCATTAAAAAACTCAGGTGCTTTGACCACGGAAACAAAGACATCCAAGGAAGCGGACCTGATTGGCAACTTTCCTTCTGACAATAGAAAACAATCAACAAACTGAATTGACGGTTGAAAAATTATCCACACAAAAAACAAAAAAGAGAATAAGAATATAGAGGAAAGAAGCTATATATTCAACCTATCTATTCCAGTAGACATAAAAAAGGGGCCTAAAAGGTTTTCTAAAGAGAAAATAATGCCAAATAGAATTAATTTTAGATGGGCACATAACAAAGTTTCCAAAAGTATCAAATTAGTCCAATCAAGCAAACATGAAAATCCCATATAGAAATTAAGCGAGATCCTTTATGAAAGCAATGAAGACTACCGTAAAAATTCTGAAATCAAGAAAGCAAGCAGATAAGAAGCTTACTCAAGGAATCACACTGAGTGACAACAAGAACCTCATCCTTTGCAACAAGGCCACTACTAGCTTCATCAACAGCAGATAGAACCTCCCGGATCGGCACAGCAACCATGTCAGTGAGCAAAAGCGCCTTAGGAGTCATGTCAACCACGTCCTACAAAAGTACAAATCTGTCAAATTTCCCAGCTTTCCAGAACCCTCAGGTTAACTAACACAGGCAATACTAACCCCATTAACAATTTACTGAAGCTAAGATAGCTGGGGTAAGAGATTTACCAGCACAAATCATGTTTGGTTACTAACACAGGTTATCCCAAACTTCATTTGATTGTTTAATAACTTAAACCAGGGTAAGAATATAAATGAAAACCAATGACAGCTAGATATGTGATAAAATTTGGTTACCAATCCACAGTGACCAAAAACAAGCATGAGACATAAAAAATCAGGTACACGGCATATTTTAGAATCAAAATAAATGAATCATAAAGAAAAAAATTTAGAAATTTTTAGGCAAAAAAATATATAGAAAAATTGGTAAATCATAACACAGAGAAAAGTTGAATTCCCACTGACTGAGCAATCAACATGATATATAGTTATGCAATCAGAATTAGGAAAGATACAACATTATCTAGTTATTCTGCAAGCATTTCTTCACTTATACATTGAAAATATTCAAAAATATAACATTGTTATTCATTGGATATCACTGTTATTTTCAAAGCTAGCACAACAATGACATTAACTAGAAGAGTAAATAGCATCTGGGTCCCTATAGTTTACTCGTATGAGCAAATAGGTCCCTCGAACATGCAAATGTAGCAAACTGGTCCTCCAATTTGATGAAATATGCACGTAGGTCCTTGGGCCGTAACTAGGCCTATCAATGGATTGGATCATGACCCGATCCGATCCGAGTTCCGATCCGATTAAACTTCACGGGCGACATCGGCGCAGCCAAACCCGTGCGACCCCATAGGCGGTCGCACGGAGCCCACGCGCCCGCCGGCAGGTCGCGAGGTCGTCACCCGTGCGCGGGGATCAGGAGGAGAAAGAGCCTATCTCTCCTCCCGATCCCCGCGCACGGGCTACGCCACTCGACCGTTGGTTGGTCCGGCGACCGCTCGGCGTGTGCGACCCACCGGCGGCCGCCGACAGGTCGCGCAGCCGCACACCTGCGAGGGTTTTGGGAGGAGAGAGATGTCGCCTCTCTCTCTTCCCGATCCCAGCGCACGGGCGACGGCCGCGCAACCCGCCGGAGCAGCGCTGGTGCCGGGCGGCTGCGACGTCACCTGTGCGCGGGGATTGAGAGGAGAGAGAGAGAGGTGCCTCTCTCTCTCCTCTCGATCCCTGCGCATGGGTGACGCCGGTGGGTCGCACACGCCGCGCGGCCGTCGGACCCTTTGGCGGCTGCGCGGCATCGCCTGTGCGCGGCGATTGGGAGGAGGGAGTGAGAGAGATACGGGTTGGAGAGAGAGGGGGTGATTTCTAACATCTATTACAACCCAAGGACCTACTTGCATATTTCATTAAACTGGAGGACCAGTTTGCTACATTTGAATATTCGAGGGACCTATTTGCCTATACGAGTAAACTAGAGGGACCCAGATGCTATTTACCCTAATTAAAAAGGATCAAGCAAAATATGAAAAGAACAATGTTGCAACTTAGCTGATCTGGATAAATCAGATAAATCAGCAAAACACATGGAGGAAAAAAACAAAGAGGATGAACGAGAGCTGATTATTTGCAGAAAAAAGAGGGAGAGAAATAAGTGCATTCATGGAGAAATAAGTTAATATTAAAACCAAACACCACCATTTGAAGGCCAAAGGCAAACAACACACACCAAACTATGTCTTGTCTGAGTGGTACTTGCCTTTAGACTTTAGCTCTAAGGTGGAGAACTTGAATACTGAACTTAATCTAAACCCCAAATTACGTTAAAATGGTTGATCATGCAAAACATAACTTGCCTTTTGAGTAAAAAGTATGGAGCACCATAAAATCTATCTTCAGAAAGGAAAAAAAAATCAAATCCTACATGTACAAGCCAACATTACTTTATTTCAACCATTAAAAAAAAAAATTGTTTCTTGATGGCAATGAGCCTCTTTTCCAGATTCATGAAAAGATGGAATCAAGGCGGTTGGCTGCGGAGCCTGATGCAAGCCTTCCCCAGGCTTCATTCATATTTCAGTAGAACCCGGGGGCAGGGGAGCTATTACTATTCAAAACTCCAGCATAAAATGGCTAGGGAGTGCAGTGTGTTCTGCACACCTTTCGAAGTGGATAACCACTCTGGATTTGAGGTCAAATGTCGGAATATCAATAAAGTAATATTCTACAACATTATATTATGCATATATAATGTCAATTAAATCAAATATATATCTGTAAATTTATATATGTGCATATATTTGTATATGCACTTGTGCATATCAAGCTTGCACAGACTATTAATGATAGCAAAAAAAAAAAAACAGACAGAGAGAGAGAGAAACAACATTTAAAAGTATTACGACATGGAACTTCGCATAAATAACCTCGTGGAAGTTAATCCTAAGAATGGTGCAGCAACCCTAGAATGGTGCAGCAATGCATTACATAAACTTAATTTCCTATAATTTATTCATGATGAAAGCCTGAAAACCACGTAATGCACATACCAGCACAGAAAAATAAACTTGCAGCTACCGATTTCACAACACGGGAGATAACCTATGCTTTCAAAACCCTAATCAGTAGTAGAAGCTTGCCAATTATTGGATAATCCAAATGCCTAAGGGGCCGTTTAGTATGGTGGGTTAGCTGGGTTAACCCACCAAACATTTTTAAAACGTTCCAACCCTACTCAGGGGTAACAACCCCGCGAGTCGGTCCCTACCCCGCTAGCCCCCCTCCATCGCTAGGGTAAGAGAACTGTCCGCTTCTCCTTCTTCCGCCAATATCGGGCTGGCAATAACTTCTCGTAAGAGAGTCGTGGTCAGTCGTGGCGCAGCCAGTGGGCGTAGTGAGACTCGCAACGTGGGGAGAGCCGACGACGTGGCCGGCGTCTTTAAAAGCACTGCGCGTCCCTTTCTCAAGCCAACAATCCCAGCGGGACGAAGTAAAAAATCCAAGCAAGATCAAAGCGCGTTCCAGAAAAAAAGGGCAAGAAAGCGATCCGAAAAACAGATCTACTCATACACAGCCACCGGGGCAGGGAGCAGAAAGAAGAGGTTATAACACGCCTCGCCGGAGTGGAAGAAGACGGAGGAGAACGGAAGAGCGAGCAGCGCAGTTGTTCACGAAATAAGCGAAGATCAAGGGGACAAATTCAGAGAGAAAATACATCAAAAGAATCCCAAACACCTAAATTTTCAGGAGAACAGCGATAAGATAGATCTATTGCCGTGTAGGTAAAGGTAAACTCACCATTTGCGCCAAACTCCAGGATCAGAGAAACCCTAGCTTCTGCTGCTTTTCTTCTGAAGATCAGAAACGTGGAAAAAACCAGATCAGAATGCGAAAACCGACTTCAGCGAAGGAGATGAAAGACAGCGTAGCACACGGATACCTAACTTCGTGAGTCGTGCGTAAAGCTCATTTTAAATAGGGAGTATTTACAATATATCTGCTTAGTCTATTTTAAAGTGCCATGAAGTGAATCATTTATACATTTAGCTCATTCAATATATCTGCTTAGTCTATTTTAAAGTGCCATGAAGTGAATCATTTTCCATTGTAGGCGACCAAAGAGGACGTGGGATATGTGCCTTAATCTATTTTAACTTTTGAATGATTTTGAAAAATATTGAAAACCAAAATGTCATTATGTGAATCATTCTGAGTTGTAGGCAGCGAAATAGAACATAAGATATTTTCTTTGAATTTTCTTCTTAAGCCTACACGATACTATGTTAATTGTTGAATGCAATATCATTTTATCTCTGATAATTTTGCCATTTAGTTTCATGTGCTTTGGAGTGTTGAGTAATTTGTATGCTTCATCAAAATATTTTGTGCCGTATATTTAATGTTTCTTAGGTAAAGTAATGTCAGTCACGGAATGCATATCTTCTTAGTGCAGGGACAAGATATGAATTTAAAATACATTTAAATATTACTCCAGGGAAGCAATGATTTTCAGTATGTTTCAAGAGATGAAATGATTTCCACATAGGAAAAAAGGAAAAAGTAACTACATAATTTTCTTAAGTACTCTGGCTTGTTTAGTTAAATAAAAATACATTGAACAAAATTTATGAAGAGTAAAGACGAGATAGATCTCAGCATCAATTTAGTTAATTTCTTGTGCTAGAATGTCCACAGGACTTGACAGCAATCTGTTTTATTGCCTAAATTTGATTTAGTTATAAGTCAACTGGGTAGTTGGACCCAGAAAATAGCAAGGCTAATTCTATTGCTTGTAGTACTCTTTTAGGCACCTTATTTTCACAAAACTTTTGTATTAGACATCATTAAAAAATTTGCATTAAATAACAGGTGTAGTTAGCCTTTAGTTTTATTTATGATGAGTCCTGAGAAGTTCTTAAGCCTTAATTTTTTTTTCTTTTTACCTTGCTCTTGAACAAGAGCAGTTTTGAGGGGGGAGTATTGTTATAATCTGTTGTTACAATTAGGATCCTGTAGCATTATGTGTTCTTTGTGTATAGCTTGATATATAGCTAGACCCTTAGTAAAAGGCATGTAGTTTGTAACAGGGGAATATGAATGAAATGAATCAGTCCGTGTCCATCTTCTTCTCCCTTTCTCCCGATTCCTCCTCCCTCCTTCCCAATCTCTTCTATGTTCTTTCTTTTTTTCTTTGATTTCAAGTTATCTCTATTTGGATCGTATCAATATACATGCAGTGGTCATTATGAGTTTTCTCATAATAAATGCAATTACACTTCAATCTCTTTCATATTTGGGTATTCAAACTTAATACTCAAAATTACAAAGCTTATATATGTTATATTTACTTATTTCAACAGACCACACAAATGTAAAGACCAACTAATGCATCTCAAGATACTTTAGCTTAAAGCCAGCATTTATTTAACTATTTTAGAGTTTATCGAAGTATTTCAACTCAATAAATTTTTTTAGCAACTAATTTATAATACATCACTATATTTGGATCGTATCAATATACATGCAGTGGTCATTAAGAATAGGTACCCATTACCTCGCATTGATGATCTATGTGACCAGCTCCAGGGTGCGATAGTTTTCTCGAAGATTGATCTCCAATCTGGATATCACTAACTAAGAGTTAAAGAGCAGGATGTGCCCAAAACTGCTTTTTGCACTCGATATGGTCATTATGAGTTTTTAGTTATGCCATTTAGTTTGACAAATACACCAGCTGTTTTCATGAATTTGATGAACAGAGTCTTTAGCTCTTATTTAGATAAGTTTGTTATAGTCTTTATTGATGACATTCTTATCTATTCTAAGAATAAGGATGAGCATACACAACATCTCATCATTATTTTACAAACACTAAAGGAGAAAAAGTTATATGCTAAGTATTCAAAGTGCGAGTTCTAGTTAGAGGAAGTGACCTTCTTGGGACATGTTAGCGCAAGAGAAATAGTTGTCAATTCCCAAAAGATAAAAGTAATTGTTGATTGGCCAAGACCTACTAATGTTTCAAAAATTCGAAGTTTTCTTGGACTAGCTGGCTACTATCAAAGACTTATAGAAGACCTCTCGTATAGCAGCTCCACTATCCATATTTACTCAAAAGGCCGTCAAATTTGTATGGTCTGATACTTGTATAAAGTTCTCAAAAACTCAAAAAATGTTTAGTATCAACACCAATTCTGACTATTCCTTCAAGCACAGAGGGATTTCAGATATATAGTGATGCTTATATTTAAGGATTGGGTTGTGTATTGATGCAGCATCGAAGAGCTGTAGCCTATGCATCAACACAATTGAAATTCATGAAAAGAATTACCCTACTCACGATCTTGAGTTAACTGCTATTATTTTTGCTTTGAAGATTTGGAGGCATTATTTATATGGGACTCGTGAGGTTTTCTAAGATCATAAAAACTAGAAAGAATTAAACTTTAGGCAAAGAAGATGGCTGGAATTGTTGAAGGACTATGATCTTGATATTTAACACCATCCTGGTAAAGCAAATGTAGTGGCAGATGTATTGAGTAGGAAGTCAGTCGTATCTACAACATAGATGCCAACTCAGAGCAAAGATTAGTAACTGAAATGAAGAGATAACAATTAGAAGTAGTCTTGCCAGGTCAAGACTCTATGTGTATGTCAATGATTATAGAATCTTCATTGTTGAAGCAAATTCGAACTGCACGGCCATAAGATCCTGAGTTCGGAAATCTCAGACAAAAAGTTCAGAGTGGTTTAAAACTAGAGTTTGTGTTAGATCAGACTAGTACATTGAAGTTTGGTAGCAGGCTTTGTGTTATACTTTAGGACTTCATCAGGAGATTCTAAAAGAAGCACATTCAAAAAGATATTCAATTCACCCTGGCAGTACAAAGATGTACAGAGATCTCGGAAAGTTTTGGTGGCCAAGAATGAAAAAAAGTGATTCGACATGAACCATTAACTATCAGGCAAGATTTGAGTAATGATGACTGAAGTGCATACTTGATCGTTAGGTTCGACAGCTACACAAACAGTCGATTCCTTTCATAAAGGTGCATTGAAGAAATTAGACGGCTCAAGAAGCCACACGGAAGATTCAAGAAGAGATGCAAGCAAAAAGTATCCTCATTTATTTCAAGATCAAAGTACGAATTTAATATCTTAAAAATAATAATAATAATAATAATAATAACAATAATAAATTAAAAAATATAAAATAATTTAAATTTTGAATTAATCTTCAGATTACTATGGAATGTGGCTAATGTGATGGAAATTCGATTTTAAAGATTAATTCAATAACATAATATTATAAAGAATAGAAGTGTATTGAAGATTGTTAAGAACTAAAAATAAAATCTTTCCAGCTGAGATATTAAAAAAGTGATGAAATTAATCAAATACAATTATTTAGATTCAATTAGCCTAAACAAATTAAATTGCAATATAGATTGAAAAATATACATAATTATCCCGAATAATTAGCGAATCTTCTCATACATACAGACGTAAAGAAATACAACTTATTGAAATTTAAAACAAAACGTATATTATATTTACTTGACCAATAATTTACCAAGCTCAAATTATGATAATTTTAGTTAGGCGAAACATTTATGTAGCACATTTTATATTGACCATATCAACAAATTAGACACTATGTTCTACAAAGTACTCTAAAAAGATTAAGCACACGATTTATCTACAAATGTCATTTTGACAAAACGGTCTAATCCGTATACTAAACGATTCAGTTCGGTTTTAGCCTAAACTTTAATCAGTGAATAAGCATTGAACGGTCCAATCCCGAATATATATACTTTTAGTCATCCTATTATTTAATCGACAATTTTACCAAATAATGTCATTCGAAAATTTTCTTTGGTAGTTCGATTCATGCGATCGGACGGTTCGATCGGCCTTTTGTCAGTGGATCAAAATTTGGAATAAGATCTAGAGTTTGTTAATTGTTGTTTTAAACTCTAAATCACTTTCAAACTTTGACTCTCATGCCGATTCTTTTTCCTATCATATCACTGACAATAAATAGCACAAATATTAGTAATAATGTGACGAATCACTGATCATACAAGGAAATAAATAAAAAATAATCCATTGCTTTTATTATTGATATTATGAAATTGGACATGTCAAGAAAAAAACATGAATCTAACCATAAAATAATATGTTCATTATGAATTTTAAGGAAAAGCTCAATACACCATAGTTTGATTCAAAAATATCATACTGATCTATGCCAAATATTGAGAAAATATATTTAATTTGTAAAAATACCTAATTAATTTTAAATTTTAATTTATAAGACGAAGTTAGGGTAGAAAGCACATTTGATTCACCATGGATCATGTGGAAGAAGATGTAGACCGCAAAAAAGATAACGAAAAAGCATCGATTTAGAGAGATCTAAGCATCTTTTCCTCTCTTTCGTTCCCTCTCTCACTTCCTCTTTCTCTAGCCGTCAGTTACCAAAAGGGAAAAATGAATCGGGTGAAAGTGGGAGAGAAATTTGATTTTTCTCTCAAATAACTCATCCTAAGAGTAATCCAATAAATTTCTAAGGCTAATAATTAATGGGACTGTTATAAGTTTTAAATGTCAATTAAATCTAATAAATTTAAATTTTAAATAGATTGGGTTAACTCATTCTCCACTCATTTTAAATATTAAATTTATCTTAATAGATTTGCAAATTAGCACCTCAAAAACACGAGATGTTACACCACCCAAGTATAATATTGAACAGAACATAACAGTTGCACAAGTTTATTCTCACGGTAGACTGTAGAATTCCTCAAACTTCACACAGAATATGTAAATTTAAGTTGTCATCTAATGCGAAATCTTAAATTCTAATATGATAATAAAGATTGTTAAAGAAGATCTTTATAATGCATGCATGAAAAGAAAAACATTATGCCTAAAAATAATATCCCAAACAAAAATAAAAGTGCAAAACTCAGAGGCAAGTTACAACTGACAAGCAAAGCAGATGATAATTCAATCCTATATATATATTAGAAAAAGTGAAAATTTCATAAATTAAAGAAGATAACTTAATAAACATTTCAAGAGGAAGTTTTTTTTTTGTAATTGAAAAGAAAAGTTATTTAGTGGAACAGAAGCTTACCACTCAAGAGCCAAGACTTAAGACTTGTTGCCCAACATAGCAACCCGACAATCTTAAAGAGCTAACACCTACAGAGAGTGGCAGAAATAATAATGAACTAAGAAAGAAATATAAGATTTGCATCAAGGGACAATGCGAATCAGAATACAAGTTCATCATCGAAAACATTTTCAGGTCAGAATTTCACAAATATACAAATGAAAAGGGGAGAATTTCACAAATATTCTACCAATAATTAAAGAAGATAACTTAATAAACATTTCAAAAGGAAGTTTTTTTTTTGTAATTGAAAAGAAAAATTATTTAATGGAACAGAAGCTTACCACTCAAGAGCCAAGACTTAAGACTTGTTGCCCAACATAGCAACCCGACAATCTTAAAGAGCTAACACCTACAGAGAGTGGCAGAAATAATAATGAACTAAGAAAGAAATATAAGATTTGCAACAAGGGATATGGCAATGCGAATCAGAAACAAGTTCATCATCAAAAAACATTTTCAGGTCAGGATATTACGACCTTAACGAGCTCACCAACCCAAATATCCGGAAAGAACATGAAGCTCGAAGCCTTCAAATTCGAACCTTGAGGCAAAAATCAAGACAGTAACAGTTGTACCAACCACACTACGCACATATTCTAGATCTGCAATTCGAGAAGCTAGACTAAGGAAGCAGAGTTTCTGCAAAACCCTAACCCTAACCCTAGATCATCCCAAAATCAGAAAAAAAAAAAAAAAAGGGAAGAACCGGAGCGATCAATCAAGAAAGAACAGGGAATCTAAAAAAAACGAAATCTAACCCTAGAATTTGGCCAGGATCAACGACAGAAAGAAAAATCGATACCAATCGGCAAGAAACAGTGGAAATTCGAGAATCGCAGGGCTCGAGCCGGTGGAAAACTGACCAAGATTTCAAGACATTAGCAAAGAAAAGACGAGAACAGGCAATGAAGGCTGAGTCACTGAGTTGTAATATAATTTTAAGCTGCATTACAATGACTAAACTACCCCTACCAATTTTTGAAAGCATGGATAATACCCCCTTGATAATTAAGGGTAATTTAGAAAATTACCTGATACTTTTTCCTGACTACCCAAAATAATAGAATTGAATCAGAATTGAAGCGAATTGATTTATTTTAATTCTAAAATTTTCAAAATTAAAAATAAGTTCTTGATATTATCATTCAAAAATCGAAATCGAACTGAATATTTAATTTAATAATAAGTATCTATTAAATTTCTTAACTATATATTGTACAAATTGATTTTTTTATTTTATTATATATAATAAGTCTGTAATATTATATAAAAAATTAAATATTAAATTTTTATTTATATTTATAAATACTAAATTAGAAATTTATTTTCATTACCTATATTACACTATAATACTTTAATTAAATTATATAAATTTTATTAAATTAATATATTTTTATAACTTATTTATTTTATCATGTTACTATTGTTATTAAACCACCTTTTAAAATAAATATATAGTAAAAATTTCATTCAAAATTTATTTGATCTATATTGTAATTGTAATTGTAATTTGTAGTATTTAAATTCTATCCAATATAATATATGAATTCTAAATTATCTCTTAATTAGCTATTAAATAAGAGCGGACCCAAACTGAATTTATTCAATTATATTTTGGTTTTCAAAGTAGTGGAATTGACTTAGGTCTGTTTAAATTCAAGATTTATTTAAAATCGATTGAAATCGACAGAGTTGCACCCCTTCTTGGCTAATCACTTTTTTGAATAATTATAATTAAATAATTAAGGTGTTTGGATCCATAAGTTGAGTTATTCATAACTAATTGTTTACAATGCAAAATGAAGATAATTTTTTATCTTAAGAATTTAAAATAGAAAGAGTTTAGGAAATATATAAAATGTAAAATAAATTTATTACTATTTAAAAATTATGTTTGATTTGAAAAAAATTAATATTAATATCAAGAATTACATTACATGTGATACTTGTAGTTGACTTTCAAGTGAATTAAAATTAAGGAAGTTTAGTTTTAAATTTACATCTTTTTATTGTAATTATGTTAAGTATTAATTGTATATATTCGAGACGAGATATTTCAGTATATATTTTTCGTAAATGAACTTCTCTTATAAAAATAGAATCAAGACAAAACTTAAATTATGAAATAACATCTTAAGTATAAAGATTTTGTCTCAATAGATCTAAAAAGTAAATCTAAGGCCTTGTTTGGCGCGATAACCAAATTAGGACTAAAATAATACTAATTTAAAAAATAACAATAATAATAATAATAAATAAAATTTTTTAATCATTCTACACACATTTTAATATTAAAAATATTATTTTACTTCCCATACTCAATAATTTTTAAAAAATATATATACTTTATTTCACATCCTAGACCAAATTATTCGAATCAAATATTTTTGTCTAGGATGTAAAATAAAATTAATTTTTTTATTAAAATTTATTGAGTATGTGAAGTAAAATAATATTTTTTATATTAAAATTTGTGTAGAATAATTAAAAAATTTTATTTATTATTATTATTATTATT
Source organism: Apostasia shenzhenica (assembly GCA_002786265.1). Classification (NCBI taxonomy): domain Eukaryota; kingdom Viridiplantae; phylum Streptophyta; class Magnoliopsida; order Asparagales; family Orchidaceae; genus Apostasia; species Apostasia shenzhenica. The sequence continues at coordinate 1,096,451 of KZ452026.1, forward strand.
ATTATTTTTTAAATTAGTATCATTTTGGTCCTGATTTAGTCCTCAGGCCAAACAGGACCTAAAATAAAATAAATAGTGAAATAGATAGTAATATTATTAACAATATACAAATAAGATGAATAAAATAAAGATAATAAAATTCTACTAAAATTTAAATATAAATTTTATAAAATATTTGTTAGATCAAAATATTATATGATGCTAATTGTTTGCCTAAATAATAATAATATACAATTAAAATAAATATCACAAAAATAAAAATACTAAGATGAAATAAGTATGTATATACTAAAAAATATAATAATAAATGATTATATTTATAAAAATATTAAAGTAACCTCAATTGAGATATAACAACAATCAAGCTATTATCTCATTGCGTAAGATAAAATACATAAATTTTTTGTTTCATTTTACTATATTACTTAACAAATATTCATTTAAATTTAAGCGCGTAAATAATTTCTTTTCATATCTTTTTTAATCCTCATCTTTTTCTTTTGTATTTTGTTTAATTTGAACTTCACGTATATTTTTTATGCTAGACTTAGTTTTTTTGAAAATTAGTTAACTCAATAGATAATCCAACTTATATAAATATACATATTTAAAAAAATTTAAAATAAAATTAAAAATTTTGTGCTTAAATGCATTATGATAGAAATGAAAGGGATGATATTATAAACATACATAGAAAATTTAAAAATAAATTTATAATTCAGCATTCTAATATATTTGATAAATATGATGAGCATTTATATAAAAAATATAACTTATAATTATACTTAATTTAACTTATGAATCCACTAAAAATTAAATAATTTTAACAAACTTAAATCAAATTTGACTTGAAATTAAAAAATAATAATTTCACGTTGAGTAGACTCAATTAAAATGACTCGAAGCCACCCCTAACAGCATTCAAGATCCCATCCAAGTTAATCAAATGGGTAGATTATCAATTTTATTTTATATTATACATATTTTAATATAATTAATTATTTTTATTTTATATTTTACATATTTTTTTAGGTAAATAAATAAACTCTAAATAAAGGGTATTTATTTTCATAAGCTAAATAAACTCTGAACAAATATATAGAACTCAAACGAGTAAAATGTAAAGTGCATCTTAAAAAACCAAAAGCTTTCGGTAAATTTTTCGAGTGCAATTTGCCAAAAATTTCGAGGGTGCTTAACTAAGAAATTGAGTTTTAAAATTTTGAAAATTACTACGACTTGCAAGTTGTGACTAATATTACCAACTATATCAAAACATTTGAAATCAAAACTTTTAAAATTGTCAAAATCAACAAAATTAGTACTTTCAATTTGCAACTAAAATCGTATAATCTCCCGTAATCTAAATGTAGAAGTATTATTCGCTTTCACTGTAAGGAACTATTTATTGGCTTAGAAGTTTCTCGTTATTAGTCTCACAATTATATACTTATATATGTCATAATCTTCCATCTTTTTCAATGTGAGACGATTCATTTTTATGCTTTTTTTTATCGCTATTTATTGGCCTCAATATTCCTTTCTCTCAGGACATCACCTGGCGATCATTTTTCGCCCTCTTTAGCTATAGGCGTCACAAACTGAGTTTTAAAATTTTGAAGAATACTCTTAACAAAGCTAGGCCAACATACAATTTTTGCCCCCAATGCTCGAATTCCTATTGGATTCGGGCACCTAACAACGTTAAGCATCCATGCCCTAATCGCTGTCGCCATGTGAGCACGATGGGCCCACGGATAATGGCGATGAAACGACTTGTTTGCATCGGACCGTCCAATCAAGCCAGCACCGTCGCTAGATTGGACGATCTGGCTTTGTCGGACCATACGATGATGTCGAACGGATAGTCCGATCAGGCCATCGACAAAGCTAGGCCAACAGTATGGCCTGACTGTACCGTCCGGTGTGATCGAACGAACAGTCCGGTTTGATCACGATGCTCGTGAGACTGGATGGTCCAAGACGGACCCACCGTTTTATCACCGTAATCTGTGGGGCCCATCACACGCACGTGACGAGCAGCAATTGGAGTCGATAAGTCGGACATCCAAACCCTAAAGTTTTTCTCAATGCTCTTGCCACATGGATGGCCGCGCTACCAAATCCGGCTCGTCACATGCCGTGTTCCAAAAAAGCCCTCCCTCTCTTCCTCCCCTCCCTCTCCCTCTCCTCCGCCACGCTGTCGTCTTCTCCGACACCGATCGAACCCTCCTTCCTCCTCCGCCTCTGCACCGTCCTCTACCAACAGCAGCATGCCCCCGACCCAAGGCTCCATTCTCATCTCCGTCGCCTCGCCCTCCCCTCCTCCCCCTCATTCCTCCACGAGCTCCTCCTCCAAGTCTGCAACCACTTCCCCTCCTCCTGGCGCCCAGCCCACCGCTTCCACCTGTTCCTCTCCTCCCCCGACTCCCCCCTCCCCACCTTCTCTCTCTCCACCGTGACCGCCAACAAGCTGCTCGATGTCTACGGCAAGTCTCGCAACGTCGACCTTCTCTCCGACCACCTCCGCCTCATGGCCGACAGCTGCCTCCTCTCCGTCTCCTCCCTCCGCATCGCCGCCCGCTCCCTCGCCGACGCCCGCGAGATCTCCAAGTGCGTAAACCTCTTCCGCCTCGAACCCCAATTCCTCTCCGGCCCCGCACTCAACTCCGTCGTTCACGAGCTCTGCCTCCGGAAACACGTGGACGTCGCCTCCGCGGTGGTGTCCAAGCTCCGGGATTCGATCCCTCCCGACGGAGAGACCTACAGGCTCCTGATCGTCTCCCTCTGTCGATCAGGGGATTTAGTCCTGGCGGCGAAACTGTGGAACAGAATGGTGGAGGAAGGGCTAGAACCAGAGGTGGATGCCTACGAGGAGATGATGATTACCCAGTTCAAGTTGAATCGATTGGAGGAAGCCGTAAAGCTCTTCAGATCTATGAAAGAGAACAGATTCCGCGATCTCGGTCTCAAATCTTACCGCGTCATGATTGAATGGATGTGCAAGGAAGGCAGAATTCCCCACGCCTACACGGTGTTCGGCGAAATGCTCAAGAGAGGATTCCCCCTCGACGGCGCCACGCTGGGAGCCCTAATCTACGGGCTAATGGCGAAGAAGAGGGTGAGGGAAGCGTACAGGATCTTCGACGAAACCGAAGAGCTGGACGTGAGCTTGTGCCACGGGCTGATCAAGGGGTTGCTGAGGTTGCGACGGCCGGCGGCGGCCACCGGTGTTTTCAGGGAGATGGTGAGGAGGGGGGTGGAGCCCACTATGCACACGTATGTCATGCTTCTTCAGGGGCACATGGGGAAGAGGGGAAGGAAGGGGAGGGACGAAGCGGTGAACTTCGAGAGAATCTTTGTGGGAGGAATGGTGAAGGCGGGGAGGACGTTGGAGGCGAGCAAGTATGCGGAGAGGACGATTCATGGAGCTGTGGAGGTGAAGAGGTTCGACTACAACAAGTTCTTGAAGTTGTTCTCCGACGAAGAAGGGGTGGTGATGTTTGAGGAGGTGGGGAGACGATTGAAGGAGGCGGGAATGGCGGATTTGGGAGATGTCTTCTTGGTCTACGGGGAGAGAATGGCGACCCGAGAGCGGAGGAGAAGGGCAAGATGGAGATGACCAGGGATGGCCAGGCCTGTCAACGGATTGGACCGAGTTCAACTCAGATCCGTTTCATGACCCGCCATAGTTCGGATTTTCAGATCGGATTTCGGGTTGATCCGGAATTTTTTTTAAATAATTTAACTCTATTTTTTCAATGACTATAATTATTAGTTGTATATATATTTTTATATTTTTAAATAAAATTTTGATCACTAAAATTTACAATATAAATTCATTATAGTAGAGAATATAAGGATAATATATAAACATTTAAAGATCATATCACTGACATCAACATTATATTATAATATTACAAAACATAGAACCAACAGTGTGAATAAAAATATTACACAAAAAATAAAGCGCAATTCTTTTAAAATTAGCACTAAATATTTCATCTCAACGATAAAAAATATTTGTAGCTATTAATCTAACCTCACAATATATGCACTTCCTATTTACTGCACTTAAAATAATTTGCAATAGTCTCTTTAATAATTATAAGCCTCAGTCACATTTCAAAACCTTCGTAAAATAAATCAACAATTAACATATGCAATTAAATATATAAATACGTAAAATAATTTCATACTTATAAATTTCGGGTCGGATTTTTTTCGGCTCAAATCAGCATCGACCAGGATCTGATAATACTTAAACGGAGCAGGTCGGTTTTTCGGAATAATCGTGCATGTTAAAAATTTATTCTGTTTCATAAGATAATCGATTCGGATCACGGATCGGATCGGATTAAGATCTGATCCATTTACAAGCCTAGGGATGGCCATTGCCTTTCAAAGAAGCAGAGGACCTATAAATCGGGATGACAATAATAATAAAATGGGCAAGTAGGGCTGTGATCGATTCGATCTCGATCGTCGATTCGTTTTCAGCTTAAAATTAATTAAATTTTTTTATTTAATCTCTATTTAATTAAAAAACTAAATACAAAAAATTAATTTGATTTAAATCCTATTTAGTTTTTGCTCATTTGTTATTGATTGATGCTCAATTTAAATTAAAATCAATCTAATTTTCAATTAATTTTTAATCTTTTAGTTAAATCTTACATATAAATATGTTTATTTTTTCAATCAATTGTGGTCATTTGTCTTTATATAAAATTTATGAAAAAAAATTCTAATAAAAAATTTCATTAAAATTATTAAAATGAAATTAAAAGATAAATGCAGTTATATGTATAAAATATATGTAAATAATATATTTTATTTTTGTAATCTTTTCAATTTTGTGCTATCTCGATTTGATTTTTTATCGGCCCAAAATTAAATTGATAAAAAATAAACATGATGTATTATTTTTGTCAATAAAGGGCCATTTTTGATTAAATTCGAAATGTGAGGTACTCATATGCATATAGGCTCAAATCATAATTAATGGCTTGTTTATAATTTATGGAAAACAAATCTCACAACAATAACATTCTAAAGTGTCGATGTTTTAAAGAGAAAAAAACCTACCACGTCATCTGATCGTAACACACGAACTGATTTGGCTTAACCTCTCTTGATAGGTTACTCGAATAGTGTTTCCAAACAAGTTAGAGGAACCCGCTCAGGTTAAGCTTAACAATCGAACAGTACAGGGCTAACCAAACGGTGGAGTCAAACAAATAACTAGCCAGTAAAGCTTATGATATAGCCTTACCTATAATATGATAACCCCTCTTGGAGAAAAAAAAAAAATATCATCATTAATGTCTCAGTTGTCAGGCGATATAGTAAGGCCTTGCCCACTTCGTCTGGAAGTTGTCTTATTAAGGAGAGTAACATAACTCATCTAATCACAACCACTATCTCTTCACTATAAATGCAATCATTTATGATGCGGAGAAAAATCTAATTTGCAGCCTCTAATCCCCTGTGTTTACTGGGTACTGAGTACTATTCGTCAATATTTACCTGATTTCTCTTAACTTTGTTCGATTATTTTTTTTATTAGAGCCTCTTTCAGGCAGTCACTAGCTTGCCTCAATCCTTCTCTCTCTCCAGCTGTATTCATTATCCTTTTGTTCACCTTTTTCATTTTCCTTAATTTTCTAGATTGAAATTTTTTCCCAAATAGTCCAAAAATCATATTTTACACTAAGTTGTAATTTATTTAAGGGAATTGTTTTAATATTATATTATGTTATTTAAAGAAAATAATTATTTAGTTTTACGACATAAAAATAATCTTTTAAAAATTTATAAACTTTTTAATACTTTTAAATAATATAATATAAAGATAGTATTAAATTAAACACCTATTTAATTATTTTAATGTAATTGTGATATAGAAGTTTATTTTTAAATTTAATGATATGTTAACATAAAGATAAAAAAAATATCTTTGTAAAATGGCACTTATATATTACTCAGCATTAGGTGATATTTAATTTTTACTTTAATTAAAATGAAGAAAATAAAATTGAATTGATTTTATATTATTTTTTAATATAATAATATTGACATAGATAAATAATAATAATTTAAAAATAATATAAGTATTTAGATAATATTGATATTTTTTACTTAAAATAAAAATAATTTACTTTGTCTTGTATAAATTTTAATATAACAATGTAATATCATTCAGCTTATGAATAAATATCAATATATTGCTAAATTATAAAAAAAAATATCTTCAAATTGGTTTAAATCTCAATGATTTTGAATCAATAATGAGATTGAATAAATTTTATTTGAAGCAAAAAAAATAACTTTATTTTATTTTTTTATAATTTTATAAAACAAATAACATTATGTTATATATAACATAGTTTTTAATGATAAATAATTTTATTTCATATTATAGTATTACTTTTCTCAAAACAAATAAAAAATTTTAGAACAAATAAAATTTACGACACAAGCGTTTTACCTTTGACATGTATACTATTTCGAATGATTTAAATATTAATACTCGCAACTTAGATACTCGTTAAACTCATAACATTAATTTTTAGCCATTCGCATTTATCGCTATTAATTATTTGAGTCATAATATTATTTTATTTTCTACGTATGTACAACACCTTTAAAATAAAAATCAATTTGTAAGGAACCTAATAAGTTTCAATCACATGTAAGATAATACTTTTTAATTTATTATTTAATATATTTTCATAATTCTTTAAAATTAAAATACTATGAAAGAGTATTAAAAAAAAAGTACTAACATTTGAACAGATTAAATGTAAATTATAATATAATAATAGAGTGATAATTATAAAATATCAAGATTATAATGAATATACCAAAAAATAAAAACATATCATCAAACTCATTTTTTGTTTTAATCTCACTTTCAAACTCAAAATATCAATTTTGATAGGTAATTTTAGTATAATAATCTACACTATGATTCTTAATTTTTGATAAAAAAAAATTAAATTTAAAAAAATATTGTTTAAAAATATGAGAATTTTTTTTGATAGAAAAATATATTGAGAATTTCTATTGAAACAAAACTGCCAAATTGAATATCGAACTTGATCAAAATTAAAATGAAACTTACCGACTTGAAAACATGAGTTGAACAATAATCACCTCCCCTCAATTAGTCGATGTACAGTCTACATTTAGGACGAGATCTCGCTCTTTGAGAGAGAGAGAATCTTATCCTTCCATTAGCTAAGACGACTGACTAACGAGTCAAATCAAAACCCATTAACCTACTGAGTGAGTGAGTGACCAACTGGAAAATTCTCGCCCTACAAAAAAAACTCCCCTTTGATCCTTCTCATCCTTCATAATAAGATACTAAGAAAAGCCAAACCAGAGAGGACTAAAGCCATCCCTGAAAGAGGATGAAAGCCAGAAGCACCATTGCCGTCTATGCTCGTCGTGCTTCCCGAAGGGCCGAGGCTTCCCAGACCTCCTGTTCCGGTTTGAGTCGGGGTGAAGCCGCTCGGAGTCGATGAACCAGTCCCTGCAGCACTGAGGATAGGGAAGTATTTGAAGAAGAAATAATGATTTAGATATCAATTATGTAACAATGACAAGAAATGAACAGCAATCACAAAAATCTTAATCTTGGGTTTGCTATATGGATTTCTCATCTACGCGCTGCTCGATTTAGAGCGCTGCTCTTTGTAAGTAAAAGTGAGTCAAACCATGAGTTTTTTGTGATCTTTGCCTCACTTTTATAGCTTCACCGACTTAGAATCTCCTCTAGAATGTGAAGTTTAAAGAGAATGGTGTGCCTGACATGGCTCCATTTCTTCTTGCACTCGTGGGAAAAAGCTGAAAGAGTAGAGTAGGAGGGAGTTAAGGAGTGACAATGCTAGCTACTGATCACGCAATGTCCTAATTTGCATCACTGACGCTACAATATTAACCAATTTGGATATATTGAGTTAGAACACATTGATTAAAGCCCTGAAATAATCCCACCCAGATAATAAATTGAATACATCAAATTGTCATCCATAACAAAAAGATAAATTGGTTTAGGATTTAGGGTTTAGGGTTTAGGAGAGCACACTATCACAGAGAAGAAAACTCTGTTGCTGAAAGAAAAACTCATTGAGGACAAGAATGAAAAACATATAATTTTCACTATAAAAATGGTACCTTGAGGTTGCAGGATAAGTGCAGCCATTGCCACCTGCAAACAAATTGGAATCAACAGCAGTTCAGATTACCATTTTTAGAGGATTAAAGATGAAGCTAAAGGAAATCTGTAAACCAGCAGTTAAAGGCTTACTAGGATCAGTTGAGGAGATAGCAGCAGTGCCTGAAAAGTCACAAGATCCTTGAGCCTGGCCCTTCCTCTGATAGTAGCTATTAGCTGCATAGGAGCAGTGAGCAATAACAGTATTGGGGTTGAAACAAGGCCCGTTTTGAAGAATTGGGTTGCAATCTGCTCCAGCTCCACAAGCATAATCTAGGGTCTTTTGCAGAGACGGGTTGCTCAAATCACCTTTGCACACGCACCAAGCAGCATCTTCCGCAGAGATGAAGAAAAGTAAATAACACAGTTCAACATTGTACGATTCAGGTCTTGATTTTGAGAAAAAATTTCTATTAGTTGTCCACCAAATCAAGAGAGGAGCAGCTTTATAGTTGCTAGGTTCAAGATCACTAGCTGCAAGCAGCAACTTCCACCCAGATAAAGAACAAGAAACAACATATCAACATTTTTTTTGCTATTTGGGTCTCGATTTTAAAAAGATTTTATGACTAGCTAGTTATTCCAAAAGAACCAAGAAATAAAGAGGATCAATATATATATTAAAGAGGATTAATACTTGCTCAATAGGAACTATCACAAAAGAAAAAAAGCCTATCTTTTTTGTTAAGCAAAAGAGATCGAAAAAATCAATGGAAAATGAGGAAAAAGATAAGACCTTTTCAGCTTAGAAAGAGCATATGCACATAAAAGAAAGAGAACAGAAAATCGAGATGCGTAAAGAAGGAAGAATGAAACAAAAGAAAAACCATCTACATACCCAATGGAAGATCTCATTGACTTCGATAAAGAAATGGTGTGTAGGAAAAGAACTCAGCTTACCGGAAACCCCAGCCATGGCCAGGAAGAACACTAAGAACACCGTGGCAGCCATAGCCGATGCCCAAATGACAAAGAAACGTGAAGAGGAATCAAGAATCCACCAAGGAAAGACCCTCCACAATTTAGCTCGCAAGCAAGAGCGGGGATGGAGAATGTGAGCGACAGGGAAAGCCTGACCAGAGTTTGCGATATTGGGAAGTGAGCTTACCTAGCCTTGCTTTTTAGACCCTGCTAGTCTCAAACGGTCCTAAACTCGTATGCATGGTTTATCAAGGGTTAACAACTAACCCTGGTCAGCTCTACTGGCAGACTGACAGGTTTTGCTGATAATGGTGCCAATGCTTCGCCCATTCTCCATTTTTTCTTCAAGAATCCCATGAATATGCTGCCACGACGAAGAGAGCAGAAAACGGAAGCAGAGTGTCGTCATCCCTGCCGCTCTGTAATTAGAATCAGAATTTGGATGCAATTAGCTTTGGGATAATTTCATTCAGGTTAATGAAATGGATTCTCAATTTCATATAAGTATATAAAAATAAAAATATATTATTCAAATTTATCTTTTTTTTAATTTTTTTTCATTTTAATCTTCTTTGATAAGTTCTTTTAATGATAACTTCCATTAAATTTGAACTTTATTTTTAAAAAATTAATATATATATATATATATATTAAAAATTACTATTATAAATTAAAATTAAAATTAAAAATTTAAAACTAGAATAGCAATTAGAAATAATTAATATATTTATAATAATTAAATATGTATTTTTAAATTTTTTAAAAAATAACTTAAGCATTAAACGTAACATAATCTATTAAAAATAATCCAAATAAAAATTATTTTGTACAAGAGAAACTCAAATGATACATTTTAATTTTTATAAACTTATGTGAAATTAGAATTCTACCACAAGAACTTAAATGAAATTACTCATTGTTTGCATTTTTATGACTATTATTATAAATAAACTAAGGTGATCCGAATAGCGGTCAGTTAAAATTAATGTTACTAAAATCAAGCTCGAGATGATCTTCGTTCGCGAACATAAAGGCTTGCTTTCGCTTGGTCCATATGATTTGTTAACGAGATCACTAATGTGTTCGTATAAATATATTCACAAGCATGAAACTTATAGATAAACTCCTATATATCAAAGAAATTAATTTATTCATAAACAGTCTTGTCATCATTAATCGTGAATTTGTTCTTATTAATAAATAAGACATACTAAAATCTCTAAAAAATTATCATATCGAGCATAATAATTAAGCATATAAACTATTTATGAATATTTATAAATCGAACATTAATATATTCAAACTCGCTCGCTCATTTATCAATCAAGCTTTTAAATTTTTTTATCTATGATGTAATAGCATTAGTAGTTGAAAATTTTTCATTATTGTAAAATATTTTATTTTGTTTATCATGTGAAAACACTAGTGATAAACATTTTGTTTTTCTATTTATTTATATTTTTTTGGACTTCTTAATTTTTGCTAGTAAACAATAAGTGATAGGATTATGTTAATGACTTTCTTACTTATTCATATTAGGTAAAAAACCTGACTTGATCTTACCTGGTACTTATGAATGCTGTATTCAGACTTCACAATTCTCAGAATTGCTTTGCTGCATTTTGTCTTCTCTATATTGAGCTCATTTTTTCTTCCTTTTATTGCTTTTGCATACCTAGAGCTAAGTGAGTTTTTATTTGATAGAGTGCAATGGGAACATGAGATTCATGTAGTTGTAGTAGCATCTTTATGAAGGCTTGATTCAGGCTTTTTGTATGTCTAAAGATTTATAGCTTCTGCAGCTACATGTCACTTTCTTTGATTTCACTCCATTACAAATTTGTATTATTGATTCAAAATTGAATCTTTTTGTTTGTCTTGCCAAAAAATCAGACAACGAAATTCGAAAGTCATACTTTTACCTAGACCTAGAAAGAAATAAGAGATTTCAGTGAAAATTCCAGCAATATTGTTCTTCTCTTTCTGCCTTCTTCCATTTTTTTTTCTTTTACTTCTATAAGTTTTCTTGATCTAGGTTTGTTTCATGTCATAGCATTCTCAGAATTGTGAATTCATAACCGAACGATCACCGTTTCAGCACTCCAGAGATCACAAGATTTCATTTGTGCTAGAATTGTATATGGGGACTATAATACTGCAATAAAGGGAAGACAAAATATAGCAAAGCAATTCTGAAAATGCTATGACAGGAAACAAATCTAGATCAAGAATTCTTATAGAAGTAAAAGAAGAAAAATGGAAGAAGACAGAAAGAGAAGAACAATATTGCTAAAATTTTCACTGAAATCTCTTACAATATGTATTTTATTACTTAATATGCCTGCTTATTTCATTATTGATATTATATTATTAATATGATTCTTATATATTCAGTTATAAGCAGATATGAAACGAGATAGAGAAATTTTTCAAAAATTTATGCAAGGACCTACAAGCAAACACGCTGATATTCCTTCAACTAGTAAGGGGGAAGAAACTACTTATTTTGGGATTCACTGTGGATTCGTGAGATATTGAAAATAATAGCTCAAATAAGCATTGATTATTCATATAAACTATAAAGCTAATGGACAATGAAAAAATAATGCTTACATATTTATTGCGAAGCGCCTTAATGATATGTTGGATAATCCCGGTATTAGCGCAGAACATGTGAATCGACAACTAAAAGGTCAAAGGAAGAAGTGAGCCATGACTCAAAAGGTCAAATCGCTTTCTGGAACAAGTTGAAAAGAAGATGAAAAAAAATCGTAATGGGTGAACCTGAAGCTTTACAACATAGTAAAATAATAAAAATATTTACTTAAACCAAACAATTTATATATTTTATATATTAAGTTACTTATTCATGTTTAGGTTAATTTCAAAATTATTATCTATACAGGTGCACAAAGAAGTTGGTCGATTTCTTAATATTTCTATACTGGAGTATGATTGGTTAGAAGCTGTATGTGGTGAAGGACATGTGACTGGTCGATGGGCTCAGGACTCGAATCAAAATTTTGCTAGTATGGAAGATCATGGGGAAGACAATTCAACAGATGCTCTTTTTGATCTGGGTATTAATATGGAAGAAAACTCTTATGTTGCAACTGAAGAAGATAATAATGAAATTGTGGCTCATCACATTTTACTACAAAAGAAAGAACTAAAAAACGACATCGAGACATTGCTTATAGAAGCTCCAGGTTAGAATGCATGAATCGGATTGCAGATGACCTTCAAAAGTTATCTAGTGTTGTCGACACAAATGAATATCGTAACAACTTAGTAACTAATATCTATCAGGAGTTGCATACAATTGATGGAATAAATGATGATAAAATTGAATATTGCTTTGGTTATTTCGTCTTATCTGACCTAGCAATCGCATCCTCTTTTATGATTAGGTCAAAAACTGCAAGAGCAAAATTTGTTAGAAAATTTTTATGCCGAGGTCCATTGTTTTAATTATTCAATGCAATCCATAAAAACTAATTTAATTTGTTTAATTATATCTAATTGTGTATGAACAATTTAGTTTTTTGTTTAGCATATATAGTTATACTTTTATTGTCATATTGAGCTATTGAATTATTTATGGACTAGCCATTTTTTTTATTAGCTAATCATAATTTGTATTATTCATATTATGTTGTTAATGGTTGTACATAAATCTAATTTGTATAGAGTTAATTAGATATTTTTTTTATGCAAAGCTAATGTGTAATTTATATATTATATTTTGTAAATTTTAAATTCTATTTATTGTTTATTAAAATATTTATAAATTTTATTATTTTTTTAAATTTTTTATTGACTTATTAAAATAAATATAAATATAACTATTTAGTTATATTTATGTATGAAATTATGATTAGAAATATTTTTAAAAAAATGAAAAAATAAACAATATGTAAATTAATTATAAATATAATCATTGATTTATGAGATGTAGATGAAATATTTTTAATATATAATATTTAATGTGTCATAATTTGTCATTACAACGTCAATAACTTTCAATCAAATAAAAATAATTTAGATAGCATTGACATTTTTTAATATCATAATATTGAATCAAACAAATATTCATTGATGAATAATAATAATGATATTTAGATAATATGATATCTAGATAACATTGACATTGAGATAATACTGAACCAAACGCCCCCTAAGAAGAATTATTTTCTTTTAATTTTAAATAAATAGTTGAATTTTTGAAGTTTTTGAAAAAGGATTTGAGCATGTAATTTGCATAATTTGAATTTCTAAAATTTATTTCAAACTTAAATAAATTTAAATTAATTTATAGCTCAAGTAACTTGCTTGTGATAAATTATCTCAATCGAAATTCTGTTTAATTAAAATTTTTAATTTCAACTTAGGGTTACAAAATATTTGACAAAAATTATGGAAAACCTATGAAAAATGCTAAAATAATATTTTTATTAACTTATTTTTTATACTTCATGTTTAAAAAGCTTAATAATAATTATATTTTTATCATTTCCTGTATATCTTAATATTGTTTATTTTTAAATTTAAATGAACAAATGAAATTTTTAAGTTTTTGAAAAGGATTGTGATAACAAAAAAAAAATCAAATCACTTCAATTAAAAAAATCAAGTCACAAAAATATTATCAGAATTCTGAGTTATGATACTCTAAAATATAAACGTATTTTTATTATATAATTATTATGACAAATATATATTTTATACTTATTTTATTAACCTGAATTAATTTTAATCAGATATATCACATTACACATAAGATTTAATATTAAAAATTAATTTTATTTTACATCATATACATATTATTAAAATAATAATTAACTTATATCACATCATTCACATATCTTAATATAATAACTAACTTTATATCACATTTCTCATATTTTATAATATAATAACTAATTTTATTTCACATTATTGATAATTTTTAATAAAAAAATCTTCATCTAAATTTAATTTTAACCTTATTAAATTTAACTTTACAAACAAACAGACCCTTAATGTTAGAGGTGAAAGTTTGGTTCAAAAATCGATAATATCTATATTTGAATTGGTATTTAGCTCGAATTATCCTCAACTTGAGTTTATGGAAGTGAATCACAAACCATGGTCATATGGGATCTACTTTGTTCAATTTCTATTTTTTTAAATGTAAACAATAAATTTATTTATTTATTATAATTATTTATAATTAATTTAATTGTAGCTATGATATCACTTAGATCTTCTTTTAGGTTTGTTAACTTAATTTCTAATTCTAGAGTCAATTTTTAAAGAAAAATTTAATTTTTGGTAGGACTTGAGTTAACTCAATTAAAGCTTGAACTAACTCGAATTCGATTTAAATTGAAACGAGTTAAGCTTGACCTGTGTGTAGCTCGCCCCTGTTCAATGGATAACTAATAAGCATTTGTATGTTGTTCCCTCGATTTTGCTAAAATGTGAGGTTTTCTAAAACTCAGGGCCAGTTTGTTTGATACGTTAAAATTTAAGCTAATTTAATTTTAAACAGTTATATCACATCTTATAGTTAATTTATTTCATATCTTACACATATATTAAAATAATAACTAATTTATATCATATTTCTCGTATATCTTAATATAATAATTAATTTTATTTTACATTATTTATAATTTTTAATGAAAAAATATTTTTATTTAAATTACATTTTGTAAATAAACAGGGTGAAGTGAGATTTGAGATGTGTTTAATTTTAACTAGATTAAAATTAAATTTGAATGAAGTGAAATAAAATTAATTATTATATTGAGATATGTGAAAGATGTGATATTAGTTATTATTTTAGTACGTGTGCAGGATGTGAAATAAAATTAATTTTTTTATTTTTAATTGTGCATGATACGAAATATAGTTAATTTTTAATATTAAATTTTAATATTAATCCATAGGTAAAATGATTTGATTTTTAAGTTTAGTCCAATATTAGAACATGTTTATGCTTTAATAGTTAGACCCTGAGGGTTAAAAATTAATTTAATTTAATTTTAAACAGACATATCATATTGTACAAAAAATTTAATATTAAAAATTAGTTTTATTTCATATCTTACACACATTACCAAAATAATAACTAATTTATATCATATTCCTCATATATCTCAATATAATAACTAATTTTATATTACATTTCTTATATATCTTAATATAATAATTAACTTTATTTCATATAATTCATAATTTTTAATAAAAAAAAATTATTCAAGTTTAATTTTAATCTTATTAAATTAAACTTTACAGATAAACGGTGTCACACCCTCATTTTTAAGGACCATTTATCCATAAAATAAAGGGAGACTATCAGTCAGAATCACAGAACAGATTATAAGAAAAGATATTTTTATTCATCTCAAAACAGGATTACAAAAGTTTAAACACACGCAGGTCACCCAGAGTAACCTTAGATTGGAAAACTAAAGTTAAAGCAATAAAAGTGGTTAAGGGTAAATATCAGTGGGTCCATACGGGATGTAGGGAAACATCTTTCTTGGGATTTTGCAGTCTTCTCCTTGCGACAGCTTATTTACCTGAAATTCAACAGTCAGTCATAAAGACCGAGTAAACGACCTTCACCTTACCTTAGGCCAGGTGAGGTCTTTATAGCTTAATTTAACAACAGATCAGAATATCAACTTATTTCCTCACAGTATTATCATGTTTTCATAGCATGCATATATATGATGATGATGAATGATCAGAACCACAGGTATTCGTCACCAGTGTGACATCAGATTAAACAGTTCATCAGATAGCGTCACCAGTGTGACATCAGAATAACAGGATGTAGGTACGTCCCCCACACGACGCCACGCGTCCAGAAGGTGGTTCGTCAACCACCGGATCCCAGCTTATCACATCATTGTATATCTCAGGATACATGGGTCCAGTTTAACCCAGTATAATATCTTGGCACAAAGCCCAACAGAATATCGGCACACAGCCAAACAGAATATCGGCATACAGCCAGAAAATGCAGAATATGAAGAGTATAGCTCATAGAATATAATTGATATCATTTTGTATATAGTCATGTTAATTTAATAATCACGATGTCCCAAGTTCAGTGAAAATCGCTTACCTGAACGAGAGATGGTAACTGTTTGCAGGCGGATGACGTGTGCCCTGATTACGTTCAGTGAGAATAATTACTATCGCGCTTAAGAATTTAAAATATGACAGGCCAAATAGGTCAGACAAGCCAAGTGGTTTAAACAGGTCAAACGGGTCGAACTGGTCAACGGGTCAAACGGGTCAACTCGGGTCAAACGGGTTAAACGGGTCAAATGGGTCAACTCGGGTTGACTCAGGTTAAACGGGTTGACTCGGGTTAAACGGGTTAAACGGGTTGACTCAGGTTAAACGGGTTGACTCGGGTTAAACGGGTTGACTCGAATATAACAGGTTAATTCATAAGTTAATGGATCGACACGGGTTATCTTGGGTCAAACGGGTTAACTTAGGGTTAATAGGTCGACACAGATTTATCGGGTTTAATACGGGTTAAGTGGGTCGACACAGGTTAATCACCAATCAAATTGAGTTAACAAGAGAAATCACCGAATGAAATATAATTTTAATAAAATCAGAGTTTCTTACCTAACAGAGCCTTGCCGCTGGAAGAAAGATGCACCAAGATGAGCTAAAACTCAGAGGAGATGTAGAGGTTGTAATTCTTTCTGAAGGTTCTGAGGCCTATTTATAGGGCTCCAATGAACTTATTAGGGCGGGTCCGTCGGCGGTTAGTAGTTGGTGGTTGGGGAGATGATATTATAGGGCGGGACCGTTGGTGGGTGAGAAGTGGAAGAAAGTCAGAGGAGAAATAAATATATCTATATTTTATTCAACTGTTTGCAGGGAATACGTAACAATTATTTTGAAGTCCTCAGATTACATATGTACTTATAGTAAATCCAGAAGAATAAATATTTACATATATACATATATGAATATAAACAGATATTTCTTAGGCGAGTTATTACATCCTTCCCTACTTAAGAAATTTGGTCCACCAAATTTACCTGAACAGATGTGGGTATTCATTCTTCATTGATTCTTCTGTCTCCCATGTTGCCTCTTCTACCTGATGATTTCTCCATAGAATTTTTACAATGGAAATAGTACGTTTCCGAAGTACCTTCTCCTTTCGATCAAGGATTTTAACCGGCTTTTCCTCATAGGATAGATCTGGTTGTATATCTAACGGTTCATATTTTAGTACGTGATTCGGATCAGCTACGTACTTTCTTAATGATGAGATATGAAAAACATTATGAATTCCCGCTAGTTCTGGAGTAATGCAGCTTCCATATCTGTCTTTCCAATCTGGCGGCATGGATTCAAAGGGACCAATGTACTTTGGTTTCAGCTTGCCCTTGATTCCCAAATCGATAAATTTCCTTCCTTGGAGATACCTTTACAAAATACATGCTCCCCAGACTCAAAGTAAATATCTCGTCTTTTTTCGTCAGCATAGGCTTTTTGGTCCTACTTTGGGCGCAAGAAGTCGTTCTCGAATTATTTTGATCTTTTGCAAAGTGACTTGCAATGATCTCGGGTCCTAGCATGTCTTTTTTCTCCAACTTCATCCCAATTATAAGGGTGATCGACATTTTCTTCCTATAAAAGCCTCATACGGAGCCATCTTGATGCTTGCGTGATAGCTATATTATATGAGGAAATCTACTAGAGATAGATATGTTTTCCCAATTTTCTCCAAAGTCTATGGCACATGCTCTCAGCATATCCTCAAAGAGTTTGAATCGTCTTTTCTGATTGTCCATCCGTTTCTGGGTGATATGCTGTACTGAAACTAAGTTTTTTGTTCCCATAGCTTTTTGAAGACTTGACCACAGTCTGAGGCAAAACGTGGGTCTTAATCTGATATAATAGATGTGGGAACCCCATGAAGTTCGCCACTATTTTCATCAATGTGTATAATTTGGGCCAAGTGTTCCAGAGGATAGAGTCATTTTGAAGTAGGAAAAGTGGGGCCCAGATTTTGTTCAATCTGTCTACGATCACCCAGGGAGATAAGGCGATCGCATCCTTTAGATTTTGGTAACCACAAACAAAATCCATTGTTGATATGTTCCCTTCTCCAAAGTAGGAGATTTCTAAAAGCGTTGAAGCAATACTCCTGGTCTGTGTGAGTTGTTTCTATTATTTCACTCTTGGCAAATACTAAAACACACGACTTATGAAGTTAGCAATATCATTTCATCCCTTGGCCACCAAAATTGCCGCCGTAAAATCTTGATACATTTTAGTTCCTCCAGGTGGATTGAAATATCCGCGCACTGTGTGCTTCACAAGAATTTTCCCTTCTAAGACTCTAGGGATAGGAACATGATTCGACTTCGAAATCGGAAGAATAACCGTCAGATCCTATCATAATTCTGTGGATTACTTTTTTTCTACGCTCTGAGTAATCTTAGTTATCTCTGAATCTTCTTGCTGGGCTGTTTTTGATCTTTTCATGCAGATTTGGTTGTATACAGAGAATAAGCTTACTTCTTCCTTTATCAATTCACTTATTCGGATCTCTATCTGGTAGTTGTTCTATTTCCTTTAATAAGTGCTCTCCTGATCAGTAAGAATAATTACTTGTAGATTTTCGGCTGTAGTGCATCAGCCAACCTACATTCAGCTTTCCCCGGATGATACTGAATTTCTAGCATCATAATCTTTCCAAAACAACTCTAGCCATCTTCGTTGCGCTTAGATTTAGTTCCTTTTGAGTGAAAGTATATACTTTAGACTCTTTGGTGCATCTGTGAATATTTTCACATTTGGTTCCGTATAAATTAA